>JAWQEG010001125.1:222500-255000 GCA_033782935.1 Petrolisthes cinctipes | reverse complement strand
CATTTTTTTTAGTTCGTATTTTGAGTTGATAATAATTTTGAGTTGAATTAATTTTTGGATTTTGGGTGTGAAAAAATATTTAACCTGAAATAAATAAATAAATATATATTAATAATAATAATATTATTATTATTATTATTATTATTATTATTATTAATATTTAACCTGAAATAAATAAATATATATATGTATTATTATTATTATTATTAATATTTAACCTGAAATAATTATATATGAATTATTATTAATAATAATATTATTATTATTATTATTATTATTATTATTATTATTATCATTCTTAATATTTAACCTGAAATAAATAAATATATATATATATTATTATTATTAATATTAATATTTAACGTGAAATAATTATATATGAATTATTATTATTATTAATATTATTATTATTATTATTATTATTATTATATTTTCATGCATACAGTATTTAGGAGGAAGAAAATTCGTCAAAAAAGCAAAGGTATTTATAATAATAATAATAATAATAATAATAATAATAATAATAATATATTATTATTATTATTATTATTATTAGAATTATTAGAATTATGTATCCACCTATGTATCCAATCCTATATGTATCTTCTATGTATCTAATCTTATATGTATCTATAATTATAAATATAAAACCGTCACATATAACTCAAAAACTTATACAAAAAAAAAAACATATATATTTTGAATAATATATTTCTGGATATTTCATTTTTATTCCAAATTACTCAAAACGCATTTCCTTATGTTTAATAATGAATTTAATAATGAATTTAATAATGAATTTAATATTGAATTTAATAATGAATTTAATAATGAATTTAATAATGAATTTAATATTGAATTTAATAATGAATTTAATAATGAATTTAATATTGAATTTAATAATGAATTTAATATTGAATTTAATAATGAATATGATAATGAATTTAATAATGAATTTAATAATGAATTTAATATTGAATTTAATAATGAATATGATAATGAATTTAATAATGAATATGATAATGAATTTAATAATGAATTTAATAATGAATTTAATAATGAATATGATAATGAATTTAATAATGAATTTAATAATGAATTTAATAATGAATATGATAATGAATTTAATAATGAATTTAATAATGAATATGATAATGAATTTAATAATGAATTTAATAATGGATTTAATAATGGATTTAATAATGAATTTAATAATGAATTTAATAATGAATTTAATATTGAATTTAATAATGAATATGATAATGAATTTAATAATGAATATGATAATGAATTTAATAATGAATATGATAATGAATTTAATAATGAATATGATAATGAATTTAATAATGAATTTCTCAAACATATTTCTTTATGTTTAATAATGAATTTAATATTGAATTTAATAATGAATTTAATATTGAATTTAATAATGAATTTAATATTGAATTTAATAATGAATTTAATAATGAATATGATAATGAATTTAATAATGAATTTAATAATGAATTTAATAATGAATTTAATAATGAATTTAATAATGAATATGATAATGAATTTAATAATGAATTTAATAATGAATTACTCAAACATATTTCTTTATGTTTAATAATGATTAGTTAAATAGTAAAAGTTCTTGAACATTCAAAAAATAATTTAATTTTAATTAATTTTGATATAAAAAAGTTGTCACTGTCGGCAAAGACGATATGTGTCCCGGATGTCTCGGATGACACGATATGTATCCGATCATATGTGTATCATATGTATCCGACCATATATGTATCATATATGTATCCTCTATGTATCAAAACCAATATGTATCATATATGTATCCTACGTGTCCCACCCAATATGTATCCACCTATGTATCCAACCCTATATGTATCCGACCCAATATGTATCCACCTATGTATCATATATGTATCCTCTATGTATCCGACCCAATATGTATCATCTATGTATCCGACCCACTATGTATCCTCTATGTATCCACCTATGTATCCAACTAAATGATGTATGGACTATGTATCCAACAGATGGTACAGACAGTGAGTCGTCCACACCTCCCTCCTCCCCTAAACTGGACCGTGGGGGTGTTGTGGGGGCCGGGGGGGGCACGGAGGACACAGCGGCCCCCGGGGGTGCCGAGGAGGACGGGGGGGGCCGCAGGAAACATAGGCTCCCCTCCATGGTTAACCTTTATAGGGGGCCGGGGGGTTCTGAACTGTCCAAAGATGTCCTTAATAATATTACCATTTTTATGAAGAAACAAAGAAAGGTATGTATCCATTACTTATGTATCCATGTATGTATCCGGCTATGTATCTTATGTATGTATGTATGTATCCAGTCCAAAGATGTCCTTAATAATATTACCATGTTTATGAAGAAACAAAGAAAGGTATGTATGTATCCATGTATGTATCCGGCTATGTATGTATCCATGTATGTATGTATCCATGTATGTATGTATGTATGTATGTATCCAGTCCAAAGATGTCCTTAATAATATTACCATGTTTATGAGGAAACAAAGAAAGGTATGTATGTATCCATGTATGTATCCGGCTATGTATGTATCCAAGTATGTATGTATGTATCCAGTCCAAAGATGTCCTTAATAATATTACCATGTTTATGAGCAAACAAAGAAAGGTATGTATCCAGCTATGTATGTATCCATGTATGTATCCATGTATGTATGTATGTATGTATGTATCCAGTCCAAAGATGTCCTTAATAATATTACCATGTTTATGAAGAAACAAAGAAAGGTATGTATGTATCCATGTATGTATCCGGCTATGTATGTATCCAAGTATGTATGTATGTATCCAGTCCAAAGATGTCCTTAATAATATTACCATGTTTATGAAGAAACAAAGAAAGGTATGTATGTATCCATGTATGTATCCGGCTATGTATGTATCCAAGTATGTATGTATGTATCCAGTCCAAAGATGTCCTTAATAATATTACCATGTTTATGAAGAAACAAAGAAAGGTATGTATGTATCCATGTATGTATCCGGCTATGTATGTATCCAAGTATGTATGTATGTATCCAGTCCAAAGATGTCCTTAATAATATTACCATGTTTATGAAGAAACAAAGAAAGGTATGTATGTATCCATGTATGTATCCGGCTATGTATGTATCCAAGTATGTATGTATGTATCCAGTCCAAAGATGTCCTTAATAATATTACCATGTTTATGAAGAAACAAAGAAAGGTATGTATGTATCCATGTATGTGTCCGGCTATGTATGTATCCAAGTATGTATGTATGTATCCAGTCCAAAGATGTCCTTAATAATATTACCATGTTTATGAAGAAACAAAGAAAGGTATGTATGTATCCATGTACGTATCCATGTATGTGTCCGGTTATGTATGTATCCAAGTATGTATGTATGTATCCAGTCCAAAGATGTCCTTAATAATATTACCATGTTTATGAAGAAACAAAGAAAGGTATGTATGTATCCATGTACGTATCCATGTATGTGTCCGGCTATGTATCTTATGTATGTATCCAGTCCAAAGATGTCCTTAATAATATTACCATGTTTATGAAGAAACAAAGAAAGGTATGTATGTATCCATGTATGTATCCGGCTATGTATGTATCCATGTATGTATGTATGTATGTATGTACCCAGTCCAAAGATGTCCTTAATAATATTACCATGTTGATGAAGAAACAAAGAAAGGTATGTATGTATATAATTACATGTATTATATGTATATATGTGTCTATGTATCATATGTATCCTTTGTATATATCCAGCTATGTTGTTATTTATTGTGATATTTTCTTATAAAAATGATTTTTTATTGTTCTATTATGAATTATAATATTATAATTATTATTATAATTAATATTTTAATCATTATTATTATTATTATAATTATTATGATACTTATTATTTTAATAATTATTATTATAATTATAACTCAGCTAACCGGTAACACAGTTACAAGTTTATTATTGTTCAGGACGTACAGTAACAGGACACATGGACAGGTGGGTATAGTGGCTGGGGACAGGCGGGGAAGTGAAGTGCCCGGGACAGTGACCTAGAGAAAGGGGGCAGCTTGGTAATTAGTGAGTCAGAGAAAGGGGGTAGCTTGGTAATTAGTAAGTCAGAGAAAGGGGGCAGCTTGGTAATTAGTGAGTCAGAGAAAGGGGGCAGCTTGGTAATTAGTGAGTCAGAGAAAGGGGGTAGCTTGGTAATTAGTGAGTCATGCCGGAAAATACCAAGAGAGACGAGCGGGAAGCGCAAGGAAACATAGAGAATGGTAGCAAGGAAAGAAACGGAGACTATAGGAGAAAGGAGGTACTCGCCTGAATGCCACAAACACTATTATTATTATTATCTCTCTCTAACCTAACCTCACCTCTATATTTCTTTCTATTAACCTTCAGACCTAACCTAACCTCTCTCCAGACCTAACCTAACCTAACCAATATATTTCTCTCTCACTCTTCAGACCTAACCAGACCTTATAAAAACGTATTTATGTATATTTCAACGTAACTATGTATATTCTAACGTATGTCTGTATATTCCAGGGTACTATAGATGTCTGGTGGTTGTATGATGATGGTGGATTAACACTATTAGTTCCATACATATTATCAACAAGGTCACAATGGTCACAGTGTAAATTAAGGGTGTTTGCCCTGGCCAATAGAAAGGATGAACTCGACATTGAGCAGAGAAGGTCAGTTGTTTTTTTTATTTTTTCTCACAATATTTATCATTTGATTTTATTTTTGTTTGCATATTTGGATTTCCCATTTAATTACGCATCTATAGGTATTTTTTTCATATATTTTTAAGCTGTTCTTCTACTAGTTCTTGGCAGTTTTGTAAAAAAAAAATCTAAATTTTTTTGGTTTTGGTGTCAGAGAAGGTTAGGTTTTTTAGATTTTTCACCCTTTATTTTTGGTTTGATTTTATTTACGTTTCCATTTTTGGATTTCTCATTTTATATTGCATCTACAGGTATTTTTTTAATAATTGTTTGAGTATTTTTTCTACTATTTTTTAGCAGTTTTCCAAAAAGAATTTATTTATTTTCTTAGACATGGAGCAGAGGTGGACAGTTGATGGCTTGGTTTTGGGGATTTTTATCATTTTATTTGTCATTCGATTTTATTTATGTTTGCATTTTTGGATTCCCCATTTTATTACGCACATTTTGGTTTTCTCCCACTTTTTGTATGGCTATTTTTAATATGTTTATTTGGTCATTTTCCATTTTTTTTTTCAATTTTTTGTTGGCGTGGTGTCAGAGAAGGTAAGTTTTTTTGGATTTTCATATGGATTATTTGGTCTGATTTTATTTTTGTTTGTATTTTTGGATTTCCCATTTTATTTCGCATCTATCTATATATTTGTCACTTCTGTAAGGTATTTTAGGCCTATTTCTGACCATTATATAAAAAAAAAAAAACTGGTTACAATTAATTTTCTCACGTACCAAAATTTTACTTCATCTTACATTTTAACCCCCCCCCCAACCCCCCTAGCTTTAACCCCCTACACTAGACCCCCCCTCACCCCTCAAACCCCACACACTAACCCCCCACTCCTCCCCCCCCACAGTATGGCCAACCTACTGGCCAAGTTCCGTATAGACTACAGTGACGTCATCGTCATCCCGGACGTAGCGAAGAAGGCACAGGAGTCCTCCAAGCTCGCCTTCGACCAACTCATCGAGAATTTCAAGGCCCCCGGAGAAATCTCAGAGGAGGACGAAGGTATTGGGGACGGAGAGAATTTTATGCCGGAGAGAATGAGACAAACCGGGAGAGAATCGGAGAGAAATTGTGAGAGTTACAGAGATAAACGTAGAATTTTTTATTTTTGTGGGGGGGGATAATTAATATTGTCTTCATCTAACTTATGGAGGATTTTAATGCCCACGGAGACATCTCAGAGGAGGACGAAGGTATGTGGGACGGAGATAATTTTATGGCGGAGATGTTGAGACAAACCGGGAGAGAATCGGAGAGAAACGTATATTTTTTTTGGTGTTTTTTGGGATATTTAAATCTCCTTCGTTCAACTCATTGAGGATTTCAAGGCCCATGGAGACATTTCGGAGGAGGACGAAGGTATGGGGGACGGAGAGAATTTTATGCCGGAGATGTTGAGACAAACGGAGATAAAATTGGATAAAAATGAAGAGAGTTACAGAGAGAAACGTAAAATTTTTTGTGTGGTTTTTAGTTTTTGGGAGAGGGAAAGTGGAGAGAAAAAGTAGAGGAAAGGAGAGAAGGAGGAAACTTAGTGGAGGAGGAAGGTAGGAGAACGGAGAGAATTTTATGCCAGAGAGAATGAGACAAACGGAGAGAAAATCGGAGAGAAGTTGAGTGAGATGCGGAGAAAAACGTAGAATTTTTTTGAGTTCCTTAGTTTTTGTGAGAGAAAAATATGTATGTATGTATAAATATGTATGTATTTAAACCCATGTATGTATACTTTTTAGAGATATGTATGTACGTATACTTATATATGTATACATTTCCAGGTGTCTTAATCAGTGAGGCTGAGTTACTGGGCCAGAGAGAGAAAACCAACAGACACATACGTCTTAAAGAACTACTGGTGGAAAACTCAAAGGATTCATCACTTATTGTTATGTAAGTATTATGTATCCACCTATTTTATGTATCCGACAATTTTATGTATCCGACAATTTTATGTATCTTTCAATTTTATGTATCCGGCAATTTTATGTATCAGGCAATTTTATGTAACTTTCAATTTTATGTATCCGGCAATTTTATGTATCTTTCAATTTTATGTATCCGGCAATTTTATGTATCAGGCAATTTTATGTAACTTTCAATTTTATGTATCCGGCAATTTTATGTGTCAGGCAATTTTATGTGTCCGGCAATTTTATGTGTCAGACAATTTTATGTATCCGGAAATTTTATGTGTCCGACAATTTTATGTATCCGGCAATTTTATGTGTCCGACAATTTTATGTATCCGGCAATTTTATGTGTCCGGCAATTTTATGTGCCCGGCAATTTTATGTATCAGGCAATTTTATGTGTCCGGCAATTTAATGCATCCGGCAATTTTATGTATCCGACAATTTTATGTATCTGGCAATTTTATGTATCCGGCAATTTTATGTATCCGGCAATTTTATGTGTCCGGCAATTTTATGTGTCAGACAATTTTATGTATCCGGAAATTTTATGTGTCCGACAATTTTATGTATCCGGCAATTTTATGTGTCCGGCAATTTTATGTGCCCGGCAATTTTATGTATCAGGCAATTTTATGTGTCCGGCAATTTAATGCATCCGGCAATTTTATGTATCCGACAATTTTATGTATCTGGCAATTTTATGTATCCGGCAATTTTATGTATCCGGCAATTTTATGTGTCAGGCAATATTATGTAAGTATTATGTATCCTATGTAACCTACCCTTGCCTATGTATCCTTCTATGTGTCCTATGTATCCTCTCCTTGCCTATGTATCCTCTCCTTGCCTATGTATCCTCCTTCTATGTATCCTTATGAGAGAAAACCAACAGACACATACGTCTTAAAGAACTACTGGTAGAGAACTCAAAGGATTCATCACTTATTGTTATGTAAGTATTATGTTTATATTGTATATAGATTAACTTTAATTTTCAATATATATATATATATATATGTATATATATATATGTATATATATATATATATATATATATATATATATATATATATATATATATATATATATATATATATATATATATATATGTATATATATATGTATATATATATATATATATATATATATATATATATATATATATATATATATATATATATATATATATATATGTATATATATATATATATATATATATATATATATATATATATATATATATGTATCCTTCACCTTCCTATGTATCCTTATATGTATCCTACCACTCCCTATGTATCCAACCTCTCCATATGTATCCTTCTATGTATCCCACACTTAATATACGCCTCCATATGTATCCTCATGTGTCCTATGTATCATTTCAGGACACTGCCAATGCCGAGAAAGACGTCAGTGTCCGCCCCACTATACATGGCTTGGCTGGACACATTGACAAGTGACCTACCCCCATTCATACTCATCCGAGGAAACCAAACCAGTGTCCTCACCTATTACTCTTAATTTCCGGAGATAATTGCCGGGGAACGGAAATACTTGGAGATGATTTGGAGACATGGAGAGATGGAGAATTTAATGGGGAAGAGAATGGCGCAAATGTAGAGAAGATTGGAGGAGAGATAGTGGAGATACGGAGGAAAATGTGCGGAGGTACGGAGCGAAATTTTGCGATTGATCATAAGAAGTCAAACCTGTGTCCTCACCTATTACTCTTAATTGCCGGAAAACGGAGATACTTGGAGATAATTTGGAGACATGGAGAGATGGAGGAAAGATTGGAGAAGAGAATGGCGTAAACGGAGAGAAGATTGGAGATACTGGAGAAATGATACGGAGGAAAAAATGAAGAGGTGCGGAGAGAAATTTTGTCAGTGGTAGGAGGTAATCTCTACAGTGTTCTCACCTATTACTCTTAATTGTTGGAGAATGGAGATATTTGGAGAAGATTTGGAGACATGGAGAGATGGAGGAAGGTTTGGGGAAGAGAATGGCACAAACGGAGAGACAATTGGAGGAGAGATAGCGGAGATACGGAAGAAAGAAGAGGGAGGAATGGTAGAAGAGAGAGAGAGAGGAATAATAAATATTTCTTACATAGAGAGAGATTGTGAGAAATTGGAGAAATGGAGAGATAATTTGGAGACACGGAGAGAAGGAGGGAGAAATGGAGGAAAGATAGAGACAAACAGAGAGAAAATCGAAGGAAAGGGAGAGAAGATATGGAGGAAAGGTAGAAGAAGAGAGAGAAAGAATTTGAGAGAGAGAGATATATAGATGGAGATTGTGAGAGAATGGAGAGACGGAGAGATAATTTTGAGACACGGCTGAGAAGGAGGGAGAAATGGAGGAAAGATAGAGACAAACAGAGAGAAAATCGGAGGAAAGGGGAAGAAGATATGGAGGAAAGGTAGAAGAAGAGAGAGAAAGAATTGGAGAGAGAGAGAGAGATATAGAGAGAGATTGTGAGAAATTGGAGAGATGGAGAGAAGATTTGGAGACACAGAGAGATGGAGAAAAGATAGGAGAAGAGGTAGAGACAAACGGAGAGAAAATCGGAGGAAAATAATTATTTTTAAATGGATTTTTTTTATACATATATGCATACATATATACATACATACATATATACATACATACATATAAACATACATACATATATACATACATACATATATACATACATTCTTATATACATACATACATACATACATAATTATATACATATATATTCATATACATACATACATACATACATACATACAATTTTAATATAATTTTTATAATCAATATAATTATAATTTTAGGAAACATTAATTTTTAAGGAAATAAAAAATTATATTAATATAATTATTAATTATAAATAAAAATAATTGTATTAATGTAATTATTTTTTTTGTAATGGGAATAATGTAATGTTATGTAATTATGTTTTTTTGTAATGGGAATTGTGTAATTATATAAAATAATTATATATATATATATATATATATATATATATTAATTATAATTAATAATTTATTAATTATTAATTATAATAATAATAATATTAATATAATTATTTTTTTGTAATGGGAATTGTGTAATTATATAAATTAATTATAATTAATAATTAATAATAATAATAATATTAATATAATTATTTATGTTTATATAATAATTATATCAATATAATTTTTGTTATATAAATAATTTTATTAATATAATTTTTTTATATGGGGAAAAAATATATTGTAATATTTTTTTTAATAACTGTAAAAAAAATTCACAAAAATATTTACAAATTTACACAAATAAAATATATATAATTTTTTCATTTACAAAAATAAGATAAATGTGTTTTGTAAATTTTTCATAAAATTGTGTAATTTTTTTTTTTTTTTTACAAATTTACACAAAAAATTAATTTGTAATTTTTGTGTAAAAATTATTACTATTATTATTATTATTTTTTTTTTGCAATATTTTAATTTTGACATAATTTGTAAATTTGTGAAAATAATTTGTGGAATATCATTTTTATTATTATTATTATTATTATTATTATTATTATTATTAATTTAATAATAATAATAATAATAATGAATTTTGACCAATTATTTTAATATGCATATATGTATGAAATTTATACATACATACATACATACATACATACATACTCACACACACACACACACATACATACATACATACATACATACATACACACACACACACATACATACATACACATACACACACACATATAATAATAATAATAATAATAATAACAATAATAATAATAACAATAATAATAATAATAATAACAATAATAATAATAACAATAATAATAATAATAATAATAATAATTTTCTATAATATAAAAAATTATTATTATTATTATTATTATTTTTTTGGAAGACATTAATATTATTTTTTTAAATAATAATAATAATTAATATTTAATATTAATAATTAATATTAATATTATTATAAATATATATAAATATATATAAATGTTTTGTTAACAATAAAAATGTTATTAATAAATATTGTGTATTATTATTATTATTATTATTATTATTATTAGTAGTAGTAGTATTTTTATTATTATTATTATTATCATTATTATTATTATTTTTATTATTATTTTTATTTTTATTTTTATTATTATTATTATTATTATTTTTATTATTTTTATTTTTATTTTTATTATTATTATTATTATTATTATTTTTATTATTATTATTATTATTATTATTATTATTATTATTATTATTATTGTTATTTTTATTATTATTTTTATTATTATTATTATTATTATATGTGTGTGTGTGTGTATATATATGTATGTGTCTGTATGTGTGTGTGTGTGTATATGTATATGTATGTATGTGTGTATATGTATGTATGTATATGTATGTGTGTGTGTGTATATATATGTATGTATATGTATGTGTGTGTGTGTATGTATATGTATATATGAGTATGTATATTTGTAAGTGTATATGTATGTATGTATGTAAAATATGTATGTGTATTTGTGTATGTATGTGTATGTATGTATTTTTAAGGATTACATACATACATACACACATACATACATACATACATTAATACATATACATACATACATATACAGAGAGAGAGAGAAATATTTTGTGAGACAGTGAGAGATGTTTTGTGAGGTTGTGAGAGAATGGAGAGATGGAGAGATAATTTGGAGACATGGAGAGAAAGAGGGAGAAATGGAGGAGAGGTGGAGACAAACGGAGAGACAATCGGAGGAAAGGGAGAGAAGATATGGAGGAAAGAATGGAGAGAGATGGAGGGAAAGAGATAGAATAATTATATTTTTTCTTACAAAGAGTGAGATTGTGAGAGATTGGAGAGATGGAGAAAAGTTTTGGAGACACTGAGAGATGGAGGGAGAAATGGGGGAGAGATAGAGATAAACGGAGAGACAATTGGAGGAAAGGGAGAGAAGATATGGAGGAAAGGAGGGAAAGAGAGAATAATTATATTTTTCTTACAAAGAGAGAGATTGTGAGAGAATGGAGAGATGGAGAGATAATTTGGAGACATGGAGAGAAGGAGGGAGAAATGGAGGAAAGATGGAGATAAACTAAGAGACAGTTGGAGGAAAGGGAGAGAAGATATGGAGGAAAGAAGGAGAGAGATGGAGGGAAAGAGAGAGAGAATAATTATATTTTTTCTTACAAAGAGAAAGATTGTGAGAGAATGGAGAGATGGAGAGATAATTTGGAGACATGGAGAGAAGGATGGAGAAATGGAGGATAGATGGAGACAAACGGAGAGATAATTGGAGGAAAGGGAGAGAAGGTATGGAGGAAAGAAAGAGAGAGATGGAGAGAATAATTAAATTTTTCTTACAAAGAGAGAGATTGTGAGAGAATTGAGAGATAAAGAGACAATTTGGAGAGATGAAAAGAAAGAGAATTTTATGGAAAAGAGATAGAGACAAACGGAGAGACAATTGGAGGAAAGGGAGAGAAGATATGGAGGAAAGAAAGGAGAGAGATGGAGGGAAAAAGAGAGAGAATAATTATATTTTTTCTTCCAGAGAGAGAGATTGTGAGAGAATGGAGAGATAGAGAGACGATTTGGAGACATGGAGAGAAGGAGGGAGAAATGGGGGATAGATGGAGACAAACGGAGAGACAATTGGAGGAAAGGGAGAGAAGATATGGAGGAAAGAAAGGAGAGAGATGGAGGGAAAGAGAGAGAGAATAATTATATTTTTTCTTACAGAGAGAGAGATTGTGAGAGAATGGATGGATGGAGAGATAATTTGGAGACACTGAGAGATGGAGGGAGAAATGGGGGAGAGATGGAGACAATTGGAGGAAAGGGAGAAAAGATATGGAGGAAAGGAGGGAAAGAGAGAGAGAATAATTATATTTTTTCTTACAAAGAGAGAGATTGGAGAGACGGAGAGAAGATTTGGAGAGATGGAGAGAAGGAGAATTTTATGGAGGAGAGCTAGAGACAAACGGAGAGACAATTGGAGGAAAGGGAGAGAAGATATGGTGGAAAGAATAAGAGAAATGGAAGGAAAGAGAGAGAGAATTATGATACTTTTTCTTACAAAGAGAGAGATTGTGAGATATTGAAGAGACGGAGAGAAGATTTGGAGATGTGGAGAGAAAGAAGGAGAAATGGAGAAGAGAGAGAGACAAACGGAGAGAAAATCGGAGGAAAGGGAGAGAAGATACGGAGGAAAGAAGGAGGAAAGGTAGGAAAAAAATTAATAATATAAGAAAACGGAATAATATTAACACAGACTCATTTATTTTATTTATTTATTTATTATTATTATTATTATTATTATTATTATATTATTATTATTATATTATTATATTATTTTGTATTATTTATATTATTATTATTATTGTTTTGGCTATACTTACATACGTAATAATAATAATAATAAAAATAATAATAATAATAATAATAATAATAATAAAATTAATAATAATAGTAATAATAATAATAATAATAATAATAATAATAAAAATAATAATAATAATAAAAATAATAATAATAATAATAATAATAATAATAATAATAATAATAATCTGGTAACACTGTAGAAAAAATACATCGCATCTGGCAACACTGCATCGTCTCTGCTTGTGTATGTATGTATTTTATACGTATTTTATGTATGTTTTTGGTGTATGTATGTATGTATATGTATGTTTTTGGTGTATGTATGTATATATATATGTGTGTGTATGTATGTATGTGTATAAATGTGTATGTATATTTGTGTATATGTATATTTATGTATGAATTTTGAAGTGTGTATGTATGTATTTTTCAACTTAATTTATGTATGTATATATATATGTGTGTGTATGTATGTATGAATGTGTGTATGTATGTATGTATGTGTGTGTGTGTGTGTATGTATGTATGAATGTGTGTGTGTATGTATGTATGTATGTGTGTATGTATGTATGTGTGTATGTATGTATTTTTCAACTTAATTTATGTATGTATGTTTTTGGTGTATGTATGTATGTATGAATGTGTGTGTGTGTATGTATGTATGAATGTGTGTATGTATGTATGTTTTGGTGTATGTATGTATGTATGTATGTGTGTATGTATGTATGTGTGTATGTATGTATGTATTATGAATAATATTGTATGTATGTATGTATGTATGTTTTTGGTGTATGTATGTATGTATGAATGTGTGTATGTATGTATGTATGTATGTATTAATTGTATGTATGTATGAATGTGTGTATGTATGTATGTATGTGTGTATGTATGTATGTGTGTGTGTATGTATGTATGTGTGTATGTATGTATGTGTGTATGTATGTATGTATTATGAATAATATTGTATGTATGTATGTATGTATGAATGTGTGTATGTATGTATGTATGTATGTGTGTGTGTGTATGTATGTATGAATGTGTGTATGTATGTATGTATGTGTGTATGTATGTATGTATTAATTGTATGTATGTATGAATGTGTGTATGTATGTATGTATGTGTGTATGTATGTATGTGTATGTATGTATGTATGTATGTATTAATTGTATGTATGTATGAATGTGTGTATGTATGTATGTATGTGTGTATGTATGTATGTGTGTGTGTATGTATGTATGTATGTATGTATGAGAGAGAAAGAGAATATTTAATTAGATTTTATTTTAAAGATAAATTTAATTTAAAAAAATAATTGCTATAATATTAATCCTTTGAATTTTATTATTTATTTTATTATTTTAATTATTATTATTATTATTATTATTTTTACTTATATTATTATTATTATTATTATTATTTTTATTACTATTATTATTATTTTTATTTTTACTTATATTATTATTATCATTATTTTTATTACAATTATTATTATTATTATTTTTATTATTATTATTATTATTATTATTATTATTATTATTATTAAAAGTTGGGTAAATATTAAATTAATTACCGTTATTGTGTACGGTTTTTCTACCTTCATTACCCACTTATTTAGACCATTCTAAGACTATTTTCTTCTATGGCATTTTCTCCACAAGTGCCCCATTTCCAAGATAGGGCATATTCAAATGGGGCATTTTGAAATTAGCCTGACCTTACCTGACCTAACCTAACCTAACCTAACCCAACCTAACCCAACCCAACCTAACCTAACCTAGACCGCATCAGACTACCGGGACCTAACCTGGGCAAACTACCGGGACCTAACCTGGGCAAACTACCGGGACCTAACCTGGGCAAACTACCGGGACCTAACCTGGGCAGACTACCGGGACCTAACCTGGGCAAACTACCGGGACCTAACCTGGGCAAACTACCGGGACCTAACCTGGGCAGACTACCGGGACCTAACCTGGGCAGACTACCGGGACCTAACCTGGGCAGACTACCGGGACCTAACCTGGGCAAACTACCGGGACCTAACCTGGGCAGACTACCGGGACCTAACCTGGGCAAACTACCGGGACCTAACCTGGGCAAACTACCGGGAAATAATCGTGATAAAGTACAATAAATGACAGGGGTAAAATACTGGGACCCAGCCGGATCTGGCAACACTGCTGCAGTAAGGTCCACTTCTGTACTAATACCGAAAACAGATAGGGGAGGAGTGTCACAAGTCGGCGGCCATTTTGAATAGCCCATTGGCGCGCACTTTGAACTCCCGTACATACTTGTATAGTTTGTTTCTATCCACAGTTATATTGTGAGTCACTATAATGTAGTTAATATACCATATCATCAATAATAGACCGAATAAATGAAATAATATCTTACCCTGGGATAAGCTAACAGGCTGGCGGGTTGAGGGGATGGGCTATCTGTCATGGCCGCCAACCCACTTCCATGGGGGGGGGGGGGTGGCGAGCACTATGTTTTTAGCTCTGTGGTTTCAAGTAGTTCCTGGCAGAGTCTATTATAATTCTTTTTTTAAGTGGGTAACGAGAAATCAAATCAGAGTGTGACCCAGAAGAAGAAGAAGACATAACCTAACCTAACATTGACAGTCATAGAAAGACTAAAACGAAGTTATCTTTAAAGATCCCGCTGAATATTGATATAATGAATACTAATTGGCATCTATGAGTAATATACATTCGTCTCAATAATGTCATTACCATGCATCACGGGGTTTAGGGGTGTGTGGGAGTAGGGGGATAGGCTTAGGGGGGTGCAGGAGTAGGGGGATAGGTTTAGGGGGATGCAGGAGTAGGGGGATAGGCTTAGGGGGATGCAGGAGTAGGGGGATAGGTTTAGGGGGATGCAGGAGTAGGGGGATAGGCTTAGGGGGGTGCAGGAGTAGGGGGATAGGCTTAGGGGGGTGCGGGAGTAGGGGGATAGGCTTAGGGGGGTGCAGGAGTAGGGGGATAGGCTTAGGGGGGTGCAGGAGTAGGGGGATAGGCTTAGGGGGGTGTGGGAGTAGGGGGATAGGTTTAGGGGGGTGCAGGAGTAGGGGGATAGGTTTAGGGGGATGCAGGAGTAGGGGGATAGGCTTAGGGGGGTGCAGGAGTAGGGGGATAGGTTTAGGGGGATGCAGGAGTAGGGGGATAGGCTTAGGGGGGTGCAGGAGTAGGGGGATAGGCTTAGGGGGGTGCAGGAGTAGGGGGATAGGCTTAGGGGGATGCAGGAGTAGGGGGATAGGCTTAGGGGGGTGCGGGAGTAGGGATATAGGCTTAGGGGGATGCAGGAGTAGGGGGATAGGCTTAGGGGGGTGCAGGAGTAGGGGGATAGGCTTAGGGGGGTGCAGGAGTAGGGATATAGGCTTAGGGGGATGCAGGAGTAGGGGGATAGGCTTAGGGGGGTGCGGGAGTAGGGGGATAGGCTTAGGGGGGTGCAGGAGTAGGGGTATAGGCTTAGGGGGGTGCAGGAGTAGGGGGATAGGCTTAGGGGGGTGCGGGAGTAGGGAGATTTTACTGGCAGCAATGGCTTCCAACTTTTCTCCGTAAAAATAACGGATGCCAGTAAAAACGAGTTACATTAATTTGTCCGTATATCTTACGGGTATCCGTAAACCTTTCTGTATAACTTTGCCCGTCTTAAATACGGGTATCCGTTAATTGCTTTACTTGAATTTTTCCGTAAAAATTACTGAGTACTGTTAAATATTTCGACTATAAATCTCCGTTGAACCCCACCCTAAATAGTCATCTTAATCTGGTGACCAGGACTTGTAGTATGGTTAGTATGGTTAGTATGGTCGGCAGTAGTGTCTGTCACCTATGGACTCCTCCAACAGACACTACACTACACACACAACACACACTCTACAGTACAGTCGGCGGCAGAAGTCCTGTCGCCTCACCTGCTTCACCGAGACATGCAGCGTTCATGGACTCGAGAAATACGCACAATTTCTACACTTAATAATCTCGAGTCTATGAACATCGCTTGCCTCGGTGAAGCAAGTGGGGCGACAGAACTTTTGCCGCCGACTGTACATGGACACACACTCTTTAGAATACTGGACACCTACTTTGCATACAGGATTAAGAGTATAGGCCTAAAATATGGTAAATTTCAATGAAAAAAAAGTATTCACTCGAGTAATCAGAACGTTAAGCAAACCTTAATCTTAAGCTTAACTACAATACAGCAAAAATAAATTCAGCAGGTATAAAAAATAAAAAGTATACACTAATTATATCCTTAAGCAAACCTTATTAATCCTAACCTTAACACAATGCAGCAAAATTATAGCCAGCAGTATCAATGAAAAAAAAAAATATATATATATATATATACGCACTAGAGTTATCATATCCTTAAGCAAACCTTAATCATAAGCTTAACTACAGTACAATACATCAAAAATATAACTAATTCCTCAAATATTTAAGCTTATCAAGTAACTTTATCACAAAGACATAATTATGGAGTATCAATGAAAAAATAACAAGTATACAGGGTGATTCAGAAATGCGTGCCGAAAATCCGCAGGTGTATTCCTGGCACATAATTGAATGTAAATTAGTCAATAACGATTTTGGAAATTCTCAATAGTTTATAAGTTATAGTGCCTTCAAGGTTTGAAGAGTGTGTTTAAATCTAGGGATTGTACCATAATCCCTGAAACTCCGTCCCTGGTAATTTTGCTGTGACTGTACACTCTACAGCTTTTGTCATATTCTTTAGTAACTTTTACTGTGTTTCCAATGCCTTCATGGGAGTTAAGTAATTTCACACGTGTCTGAAAGATTGAAAGAGTGTACAGTCACAGCAAAATTACCAGGGACGGAGTTTCAGGGATTATGGTACAATCCCTAGATTTAAACACACTCTTCAAACCTTGAAGGCACTATAACTTATAAACTATTGAGAATTTCCAAAATCGTTATTGACTAATTTACATTCAATTATGTGCCAGGAATACACCTGCGGATTTTCGGCACGCATTTCTGAATCACCCTGTATACACAACTAAAGTAATCTCCATGAAACAATTGTACAATTAGTTACAATATTTGTTCAACACACTCACCTTGCCTTTTGTATTAGATTAGATTAGGATTGATAAATTGATGGTGGCTCAACAGCCAGGGTCATATGCCACCCAGAGAAAGTGAAAGAGAGGTGGGACAGCAAGCACAAAGGAAAGAGAAGGAAAGGAGGGATAGGTGAAGAATTGAAAGGATTCGGCTAGGCAAAGAAAGGTCGCCAAAATCACTTTTTAAGTACTGCCTACAATACATTTTTGCAGAGTGCCTTTCTTAATCTACCTTCTCCACTGGTGTGTGATGTGCACGATTTTTCTTCTTTTCTGCCTTTGTTCCCTTGTCAGGGTTGATGCCAACAAAACACCTGCAATGCAAACATTTGGTATTACATTATAATGCAGTTGTGATTCTTCCAAACTATGCACCATCAACAAATCTGAAAGAGAACACAAACTCAATCTTTCAGCACAATAAGTTTGACCATATCATCATAATTGCCATAGTAAACACTCTATCTGACACTTCACTCCGACTAATCCAATCCCTCTTTCATTTATTTTCTTGGCCTTCCCCTTATCATGTCTCTTAGAACTAGATTTTCTACTTTTATGTCACTATATATTATAGAATATAGGAAATAAATACAATGCAAAATTACTACTGCAATACACAGGTGCATAAAACTGAAAAACAGCCACTGTTTAGTGCTAACTCTGCTTTCTACATGTAAAATATGCTTTTTAAATGCCCCTTTACACATACATACCTCTGAATAAACTCAAGTGTGGCATCAGCATCTTTTGGATAACTATCTATCTATCTATCTATCTATAGCTCCGACGCCTCGTTCCCTCCGGGAACTCCCCTCAAGGGGGTGGCCACGGCAGAAGTGTCTCCAGTTCTCCCTGTTCCAACACTCCCTCCTTACTTGTTCAAGCCCTCCTCTGCCCCTCATGTTTCTCTCCTTTACATACTCTTCCACTCTGTTCTGCCATCTAACCGGAGGTCTGCCTCTCACACCAGGTCCTACAACTTCACTTCCATACACCTTCTTTACAAATTCCTCGCCTTGCATTCTCTCCACATGTCCATACCATCTCAATGTATCACGTTTCACTCTCTCAACCACTCCACACTCAATACCAATTGCCTTCTCACTCATACCACATCTCTCATATACACTCTCATTACTTTCTCCATCCCATCTTTTGGATAACAAATACCGAATATGTAATAAGATGCAAACATCATCAGTAAGCCAACTGTAAAGTTTGGTATGCTGTTGTTAACAATGATACCATCAATGGCAAGCATGTATCTGTCTGCCATCAGGAGTGTCTCACCTGAAATTGACATTAGCTATTAACCAATTTAACCAGAAACACACATTACAGTATCTGTCACTTCTTGGCTAACCTAGATATTTTAGTCATTATATCCCACAGTGGAGGGATAAAAATTGTTCAGAGATTCATCTCATACCTTTAGAATTGTTTGCAAGTCAGTTTAGTAAATATAACTTTAAAGTCAATATTTTCCAATAGCAAAAATGTAATGCATACTACTGGATGTGTGACTCATTCCATACCTAATATTCTAAGAAAGAAATATCTTCACTTTTTCAATACATTTACACCTTCACATCACACACAGTAGCAAGGTTGGCCACTCCTGTTACTCAACAACAAAACTTGGGCCTCACCACATCATTTGCACAATTCTGACAACACACAGAGAGAAAACTTATTTTTCCCTTACCTACAACAACCAAGCATGGAGTCTTCTGAAGCTGACTCTCCACATCAACTTCTGTCAGTGTTGGCTGAAAACAGTAAATAAACAAAAATGACTCGTACTGTAATACCAATTTCCTAAACATGTAACAGACATATGACATATAATCTACTGCACATCATACAATACAAACAGTAGACAACTCACACAAACATGTAGTCCAGGACAGACAGACAGACAGACAGACAGACACATGGTACCAGCTTAACAGCCCGGCACCTGTAACAAACATAGTTACACATTAAGTAATGTATTCAAATTTCAGTCTGTGGGTTGTTTAAAGTATTACCCTAATATAATGTGCTACAATTATAACATTATGACAAGTTGGATTACAGGCATAAATACTGTACTTGACAGTCAGACTCAGAACATACCTCCACTAGTTGATAAACAGACTTCTCATTTTCCTTGAAGTGAGAGATCACACTGGCAATTATGGCTGGTATTTCTGAACTCCTGTTTTTTAATATGATTTTTGCCTCCAGGAGATCTTCATAAGTCTGTCTTATTTTTCTGTTTGGTTCTTTCATCCAGTTAATTATATGCTTCATATT
The DNA here is from genome assembly GCA_033782935.1 of Petrolisthes cinctipes. Taxonomy (NCBI): domain Eukaryota; kingdom Metazoa; phylum Arthropoda; class Malacostraca; order Decapoda; family Porcellanidae; genus Petrolisthes; species Petrolisthes cinctipes. The sequence goes on along the minus strand of JAWQEG010001125.1, from coordinate 234,507 downwards.
CATAGCCAAGTTTTCTTCAGTTTGCTGCTGAATTTGAATTCCAGTTAGCATACCAAAATGAGTGAACATACCACTAGGTTGAAAAAGGAAAGGCCATTCTCTCTGAAGAATGGGGATACTTGTTTCATTTACTATTATTTCTTTTCTTTGTAAATTGTAAGTTTCTTTAATTAAACTTTCCACTTCCTCAGAGGCACTGCACAGATATTTTTCTTGTAACAGGGTTTTCTTCTCTTGTTGTGTTGCTTCAGATTCTCCACTGGAGTAGGTACATGGTAGGTAGTTAATACAACCGTATGAATCACGTACCGGTGGATTTTCTTTCCCTGTTAGGCCTGCTTCACTATTTTCATTTCCATCATCATCTCGTTTATGCTTCTTTTGTGCTGCATTAGAGTTTCTGTTAATATTTTCAAACCTACAAATCAACTGTTTCAGTACACTATCAAAACTAGATCCTACTACAATACCCTCAATATCATCTTTGAAACTCTTTGGGTATCGTTTCACGATCTTTTGGGCAATACAAGTGAGGGATTTCTTACCAGGCTTCAAAGTTATGTTAGCTATGTCTGCAGCTATATTTCTGATCATTTCCCTACGAGCTTTTGGACTGGGTCGCAAGCCCTTTTCTAGGTTGGCCAATACATCCCGCTTTGGGAGTTTTGTCCAAGGCACTTCATAGTCTTCAGCCCAATTAGGGCTAACATTTGTGAATACACAAACTCCTTGTGGTGACGCAGTATCTGTGGGGGTCAACTGTCTCTCATCTTGTCTTGGAGCAGAAGTTGATGGCTGATGTTCAGTCTTTTCTGAAATGAAAAGTTCCTTATTATCACCAATATAAATAGTCACTCTGACGTTAGGAAAATTGCATAGTATTAAGTTAAGTAAACAATATTCTTACTGCACTGGTCTGTCTATCAATATACCACTGCCTTTTCCCCCTTACAACGGAGGTGACTCCTGGCAGTCCCATAAAGCAACCTTGGAACCACTACTCCTTCATACAATCTTCTTTTCACCCTCATTTCCCTCTGCTTTGTTTATTTTTTTCTTGTTTTTTTCTTTTTGTCCACCTTCAGTGCATCATCTGAAGCAGTATCAGTCCCAAGATGCTTAATACTCTCCACTTCTAACTGCTCGCCATTCAGTACAATATTCCTCTACTGACTCCTCATATACACCTCAATACCTCCTGTGAGAGTCCTTCCCACTCAACAACCCCCTCTCACTGCAAGGCCCATATGTACTAAAATACACCAACATTACCTTCCCAAACTTCAATTGTATCCATGTAAACCTCAACTCCACTCCACAACGCACAAATATCCCGTAGTACAATGCAGTCATTATATACCTACCTTTTTTTAAATTATCCAGATATTTTCTACGTTGTATGGGTTTTAACATTGGAAGATCATCATATTCTATGAATTTGAAGTCCTCAGGCACTTTTACCCCTACTTCCTTAACTAGATGATCAACCACTTCATTTAGAAGGGCTGAGTCAAGGTCTGGCAGGACTGCCAGTAAGCTGCTCTTTATTTCTTCCATTGCTGGAATCCAAGAAGGTAAGATTAAAGATTTTTAATAAACAATGCTTTTCTACTAATGTAAATTATAGCTCTTACTATGAAGTAAACTTTCATCTGTCTTCCAATTAATGGTGGGCTACAGTATTACTGTAAACCCTCATATACTCTTACTGAAAATAAATTCCAAGGAATTTTTATTTATTAATGTAATGAGGTGACTCTCAAAATGATAAAAATCCTCTTATAGCTGCCCACTGTCACCTTCTGGGCTTGCCATAAACACCACTCATCACATACAAAGATTATGATACTCCTGCCAGGGCAAGAACACATCCACTTACATAAACAGTTTCATACAAAAACACAGAGAATGGTCTTTCATCTGCTGACACTACAGTATAGAAAAAGAAAAAATAGTACAATAACTAGTACTGTACTCTATATCGTGTAATATTATAACTACATTTTGGGATATGAAATCTATTGGTAACTACAGTACAGTACTGTACTTCTAAACTGGAGTGATAATTAAGTTATAGATGATTATACCAGTTGGCATAGCCTATCTATGGATATACCAGTATCATCATCTTAAGTACTGCATCTATGCTCCTTACCACTACCATACAGTAAAAGTATAGAAAAAATTAATGCACTATCCATGGAAGATTTACTAATCATAATGGATATTCATGCTCAGATGCAAAATCAAGCAACAGAAACAGAAAAGGAGGATTAGGCCTAGTTTTCCAAGGCCAAACTTTCATCAACCTTAGTAACCATGCAAGTTTTATTTGTATTACTGTACAGTATGGTAAAGCAACATACATTAAATTTATGACACTGCATGTTTTAGTGGAATCATTAAGGATTTCCCTATTTTGTAGGCACTTAAAGGATAATAATCTCTTAACATGGATAATTCGACACATTTGTAACCATTGGTGACTGACATAGACAATACCTGTAATATATATACATGTAAATTCTCACACAGTGTAGCTTCATGTTCCTTCACCAAGAAGTAAACTTTGTTTAGTTGTGTAATGATCACAAACTCAATTTCACCAAATAAGAGGCCAAGCTCACTTTTTCCTATTATTACAAAGTTTCCTTTTCTGTATACAGTACCTTTACAGCTCACTTCTGCACTGACTATGCTTGCTTTCAAACCGCAAAGTCCACACACGGATCAAAGGTCCATACTCTAAAATTAGTCTAGGGTAATGTTTTAAATAATGATGCTTTGGCTTCAGCCGTTCATTAGGAAAATTACATTTTCTGTCTTCAAGGTATTCATTAATTAGTGTGGATAAGTAAGCTATGTCTGCCTCTTTAATCTCAGGCGCACAAATTAATTCTGCAATATCTCGTAGCAATAAAAACATAAGCCAGTGTGGATCTCTTGCATTACGTATTCTATCGTGCATGATAATAGGCAGTAGTCTAATAAAATTCCAGTTTTGTATTGCTTGGCCCCCTAGTTTTTCTCCATTTAAAGCAAGAAGACATGGTTTGGAGCAGGCATCAGATCCTAAGTAGTGAAATGTGTTTAATCTATGATTTAGTTCTTTAATGCTAAACCAATGTTTCACAGTCATCAAGTGCTTAAGAATCAGTGCAACATCATTTGATCCTAGGCCCTCAAAAATGTCATGAGCTAAAAAACATGGAGGCAGCCCTGAATCAGCAACATGAAAATACTTCAAGGAATTGAACACAGAATCAAACTTTATTCCAAGAAACACTATTCAGTGAATTATTACCAGAAAGAATTGAAAGGGCCTCATTGTAATTACCTGCATTTCTTTTTGAGCTTACTTTCAATGGATCTTGGTGAAATTCTTCTGCGGTAACTTTACAGTAACGGCAGAAATACTGAACTGTACTGAAGTTTTCACTGAACCCACCTATACCATGTGCACCCAAGTTATCACCAGTAATAAAACATACTGAGCCCTTTACATGTTCATTGTGTACCAGGATTCCATTTCTTTCCAGTTCTTTCAGATCTTCGACTAGTTTTCCAAAAACTTTGTATTGCCCAAATTCTCTTAAATCAATTTCTTTACAGAGCATTACCAATAATGTATTGTCCACAACTGTACACACCTAAGGATAGGCTTAGGGGGGTGCGGGAGTAGGGGGATAGGCTTAGGGGGGTGCGGGAGTAGGGGGATAGGCTTAGGGGGGTGCGGGAGTAGGGGGATAGGCTTAGGGGGGTGCGGGAGTAGGGGGACAGGCTCGGGGGGGGTTTAGGGGGGTGCGGGAGTAGGGGGATAGGCTTAGGGGGGTGCAGGAGTAGGGGACAGGCTTGGGGGTGGGGGTTTAGGGGGGTGCGGGAATAGGGGTCCATGGCAAGAATTACTATTTATAATGCGTAACTTTCAATATACCAGACAGACATCTAACAATATGCAAGGAAGGAAATATCATTTTCTTTGTAAGATATGTGATAATTGTGTGAATATAGTTACACCCGCTACGCAGGATTATACCGATGTACAGTCGGCAAAAAAAGTTTCGTTACCATCCTTTTAACAGTGTGATGTAATGTTGGTAGGCCTGACTGGTGAGTCAGGTGTGGCGCGAGTGTCATATATACCTCCGTCACCCTCAGTGTCATATATACCTCCATCACCTTCCCGGACCACTCAGTGTCTAATGGGCAGGCAAGTAGGAATGACGTACTTTTACCCAGTGCTACTTTTTCTGGGTATTTCAAGGTTATTCTTGTTCTAAAATACTCAAACGTATTTCTTTATGTTTAATGATTAATAGTTAAATAGTAATAGTTCTTGAACACTCAAAATTTAATTTAATTTAACTTTTGATATAAAAAGAAAGGGAATACCTTGTGTTAAGTTGTCATTGCCGCGGCCCGCGAGGCACAGCTGCTCAGACGGCGGAGTACCAACCCTGCCCCGCTTATCCAGGTTAAAATTAACGTAGGGGTGGTAACGAAACTGTTTTTGCCGACTGTACCCCCATATGGAAAAACAACTACTGACTGTCAATAGGAATTGTAGGATGGTTAGTAGGTGGTTGTAAAAAGGAAGAAAGAGAAGTGATGAGATTTGTAAGCAAGCTTTAAGTTTTCAGCAATATTCATAATGAGAGTTTCCCAATTCTGCGTGTAGGAGTAATTTAGAACATCCTTAGGTTTGGTGCATTTACAGTGCCCTCTAAGAAAGAGTTCCACCGTTTAATCACCCTACAGGAATAGAATCTATTCCTGATCTCGGTGCTGGAATATTGAACCTGGATCTTAAAACTATGTCCTCTGGTACCAGAGCTGGGGGCCATTACAAAAAGATCAGCTGGAACAATAGGAGAGAGACCATGAAAAATACGGTAACAATATATTAGATGAGATCGGAGAAGACGACCTTTTACAAAGTATAGGTTTAAACTTGGTAGGCGATCATATGACATATCTTTCAGCCCAGATACCTGTTTCGTCCATCGTCTCTGAACAGATTCAAGGAGTCTCAGGTCCATAATATACCCCTGGTTCCAGAGGGGAGAAGCAAACTCAATTACTGGTCTAATATCGGTGATCAGGAGAGTTTTTGTAAAGTTTGGTGACCGGTGGACTGTACTCTTAAGTAGGTTAGTAGTAATACCCCCAGCCTTGTTGACAGTGGCTCTGATATGATGGTGAAATTTAAGGGTTGAAGAGATAGTTACTCCCAAATCCTTTTGTGTATCAGAAAGCTTAATAGGATCAGCCCCCCAAAAGTATATTGGATGAGTAACAAACTGGGAAGAATGACGAGAGAATCTTAGATAAACACATTTGGTAGCAGCAAACTTTAGGCACCACAATGAGGCATTATCATAGAGGATGTTGATATTGTCCTGGAGTCTATCCATACCCTTGTTAGCAGTTAGGGAGGATGAGGGGTAGCTGGAGAAAAGTTTGAGGTCATCAGCGAATATCATGTACTTGACATTTAGACGAGACCCAATGTGGTTGATAAATAGGATGGGTCCCAAAACCGAGCCTTGAGGTACCCCACTTAGAATAGGCTTGGCTGAACTAGCAGTGCTGCCGATACAAACCCTTATTGACCTGCCACATCCCAAAAGGCTTCCTGAAATACCAATTAACTACAGTTTGTCCAGGAGAATATGGTGGTGGACAAAAGATGGTTATCGAGAAAGCTATACATAGATTTCGTAACTATGCTCTCCATCGTCTTACATATTACAGAGGTCAAGCTTATTGGGCAGTAATTTAAGGGGTCAGACTTGCTACTTTCTTTGAAGATGGGTGCTACATGGGATACTTTCCATGAGGGGGGGGGGGGACCGACCTCAATGTCAATGATAAATTAAATAGAACTGAGAAATATAGGTTTTTTTTAATGAGAATCAGCACACTTATAATTTACACTATGCACTATACTGTTATGAAGGTTTTAGTTGTCAGTCTTGCACATTTAATTAATAAAACGGGTCAAATGTAATAAAGAATGCCAAGCTTAGGTCTGGTTAGGTCAATCTCTCTCTCTCTCTCTCTCTCTCTCTCTCTCTCTCTCCTTTTTCATCCCTCCATCTTTCCTTCACCTCCACACACACACACACACACACTCTCTCTCTCTCTCTCTCTCTCTCTCTCTCTCTCTCTCTCTCTCTCCTCCACACACACACACTCTCTCTCTCTCTCTCTCTCTCTCTCTCTCTCTCTCTCTCTCTCTCTCTCTCTCTCCTTTTTCATCCCTCCATCTTTCCTTCACCTCCACACACACACACTCTCTCTCTCTCTCTCTCTCTCTCTCTCTCTCTCTCTCTCTCTCTCCTTTTTCATCCCTCCATCTTTCCTTCACCTCCACACACTCTCTCTCTCTCTCTCTCTCTCTCTCTCTCTCTCTCTCTCTCTCCTTTTTCATCCCTCCATCTTTCCTTCACCTCCACACACTCTCTCTCTCTCTCTCTCTCTCTCTCTCTCTCTCTCTCTCGAGACAACCACCTTGCCATCGGTGAGAGAGCTTGTGTGATCTGTTTGAATTTTGCTAGCTATGCTGGGGGACATTTAGTCCAGTTGGGTTACCCGTGCCAGAAAGGTAGCGTTATTAGGATCCTGACTAAGAGTTGTCAAATCTTCATGTTAATATTAAGTTTCACAACTGGTCTTCAACTGTCCTAACAAAAAAAAAAAAAAAAAAAAATCTTCATCACTTTCGATATAAGTTTTTATTGTTAAGGACCTCACCAGCTACCTTATGCCGTGTGAGAAGGGAGGCTTTGGAACCTCCTAAAACAACGCCTTTTAACGCTCACAGGTTTCGAAAGGGCTGAGATTGAAAGGATCTCAGGCGTGTGGGGTACGAGTAATGGAGATGCCTCAGGACCCCCGTAGGTATTCTCTTAGATTAATAAGCCTGACCAGCTCCCTGTGACCGCGTTTAGGTGCCTAAAGGCTCGACTGCTCTTTGGTGAGAGAGCTTTCGTGCCTCGCTGGCTGCCAGGCCAGTAAAAGATCTCGGATTAAGTCGTGGACATTTAGTTTTACTATTTGCTTTAAGTTAGGCCGCGGATGGAGGATTAGTAGGGATTAGTAGGACGACGGTTACACTTCAAGCACCCCTGTCGAAAAATCAGAGTCCCATTTACTTAGGACTCTTGTGCTGCTCAGTTGGGAGCTGCGGCACGATTGGGGCCGTCCAGCCCAGAGGAGACCTTAGGGTTGGTGTGCTTGGCTCATAAGGGTTTCTGTTGGCCGAACGACCGAAAAACCCCTGGAAGTAGGCGGATGAGACTTATGCGAGACCAAATCACATTACCCTTTCTTTTGTATTATTGGTCTTAAATTGAATTAGAGCGAGATGACTGGTCCATCAGCAAGAAAATTTACATGTACTACATGCAAAGTGTACCGCTGGTGTGAAGACTTCAGCGGGAGGAGTGCGAGCGACCTAGACTCCTCGAGTGTCTGCGACTTTGGCAAACTCGAGGAGAGGTTGATGAAGCACATCTCACTGCTCACAAAGGAGAACAACTCCCTAAAGGAGGAAGTTCTCCGAATGAACTCACAGAGGTGTGACTGCCATGTGAGAGACAAGGCAGTCCAAGGAGCTTCTTCACCGGAGAGCTCCACCACGGCGGTAAAGACCAAGAAGAACAACAAGAAGAAGAACAACAAGAAGAACAACAAGAAGAAGAACAACAAGAAGAACAACAACAACAATGAAGAGGGAAAAGAGACTGCAGAAGGAAAAGAGACTGCAGAAAAGCGTGATGGAAAAGAGGAGGGGAATATGGAGAAGGGAGAAAAACCCAAGAAGACAGTTGAGGAGGGATTAGAGGAAAGTGAGGAATCAAATAAGAAGGAAAAGAAAATGAAGAAGGAAAAGAAGAAGAAGAAGCAACCTGGAGGAAGTGACGAGCCTGGCAGGAATTCAAAACACTCTCGGGTTCCTCACAAGGCATCTCGTGCTCCTACCAAGGAGAGGCCTGTGGATATACACATTGTAGGTGATTCCCAGGCACGAGGGCTGCAATCCCTAATGGCAGATCGCCTTCACACTTCTGTGAAGGTGAATTGTTTGCCAGGTTGTGGCAATGCTGACCTCCAAAAGGAAGCTGAGAGGATCCAAACGTCCAGATCTGCTGTCATTGCACTCATGGTGAGTGGTAATGACATCTACCTGAGAAATGGTAGAGTAGGCATGACCGAAGGAGTCCTCTCGGATGTGCTCGGTGCAGTAGATGACTGTGGGTTAAAAACCCACAGAAGGGTAGTTGTTGGCATGCTCCCAAGGAGAGGCCCTTTAGGGACTGCTCTGTCAAAGAACATTGCAGTAAATCAGCGCCTGGCTGATTTGTGTACTGCCGAGGGGGTGTTCTTTGTGGACCCCTACACCTCACTCTTTGGTAGAGACGACCTCTACCAGAGGGATGGCACACATCTCTCACCAAAGGGGAAAGAAGTGCTTTCCAAATTAGTGGAAGACGCCGTCCGACGATGTCTCAGGAGCACTCGACCGAGCGTGGAGGAGAGCCCTCGTCGCTATGCTAGAGTGACCCCAGAGAAGACATTCGCTGAGATCCTGAAGAAGGATATCCCCAGCACTACCAAGACAATGACCTAACCGGGAAACGGAAGAGTATAGGGAGCCCTGCAGTTGGGGGTTCCCTGAAGGTTCTATTGTTCAATGCCAGGTCCATCCGAAACAAGTTTTTGGAACTGCGGGCCCTCGTTGCGACAGAGGAACCCGAGATGGTGGCCATAACGAAGTCATGGTTGAGAACCTCAGACAGAGATCTTGAAGGGGAATTCGTGATTCCAGGCTACCAACTCTTCCACAAAGATAGAGAGGACAGAGGAGGTGGTGGTGTGCTGTTGTATGTAAAGAACTCTATCAAATCGATGACCTGCAACATCACATCGAACCATGAGCTCCTTGGAGTTGACCTAGAAATAGGCACTGCAAAATACAGAACCCTGCTGCTTTATAGTCCCCCTGGACAACTCAATGAGATGGACATGGACCTATACCAGTTGCTGGGTGAACTAGTGGACGGCAGGGTGTGCATCCTTATGGGGGACTTCAACACACATGTTGACTGGGAAACGAGAGAGCCCTCTGCCGAGAACACACCACTCTTGGAGTTTGTAAATGATGAATTCCTCACTCAATGGGTAAGGGAGCCAACAAGAGGTGCTAACATACTCGACTTGGTCCTCACCTCCGAGGATGACATCATTCAAGACCTCTCTGTAAATGAAGAAATAGGTGGAAGCGACCACAAGCTTATAAGATTTTCAGTTAAGGTCCCTAATGTGGAGACCGTGACCCCGGTGCATAGAAAATTAGACATGGGGAGAGCGGACTTTGCAGGTCTTCGTGAAGGCGTTGCTGAAATGGAACTAGAGGAGGGAGAGAGTGCTGATGATCTGTGGAGGTCATTCTTGTCTTCCTTCATGGAACTTCAGTCGCACTTTATTCCTCTGAAGGGAACAGGTCAGAAGTTCATTCAACCGAAGTGGTTTAATCGGGAAATCCGTAACCTACTAACGGAGAGGAGAACTGCGTATCGTCGAGCGAAGGCATCTGAGGACTTTGACGGTCATAGAAGACTGAATCGAAACGTGAAGTCCAAAATAAGGGCTGCTAAGCGTGCTGAGGAGGTCCGTGTGGCTAGACTCTGCAAAGAGAACCCCAAGGAGTTTTTCAGTTATGTGAATGGCCGTAAACCAATCCGACGCAGGATCGGTCCCTTGGTGAATGAGGATGGAGCATTGATGCACTCTGATGCAGAAAATGCTAACCTCTTAAATGAGTACTTCTCTACAGTGTTCTCTGAGGAGAGTGGTCCCATTCCCGAACCTTTGGACTCCTTCAGTGAGAAGTTGGAGTCAATGGTCTTCACCCAAGAAGAAATCGAGAGAAAAATAATCGAATTAAGAGCAAACAAGTCCCCCGGTCCGGATGGGTTCTTACCTAGAGTGTTGAAAGAAGTGCATGGTGAAGTATCACAGCACCTGTGCATGGTCTTCAACAGGGTAATCCAGACTGGATGTGTTCCTAGAGACTGGCGTGAGGCAGAGGTGACTTCTATCTTCAAGAAGGGAGATGCTAGCCAACCGTCAAACTACAGACCCATCAGTTTAACCTCGATAGTCTGTAAACTCATGGAGAGCATCATGGTGGACAAAATAACAGCACACATAGAATCAAATTTGCTACTGAGGGGTTCCCAGCATGGGTTCCGGCAGCACCGGTCATGCCTCACAAATCTGGTGGAATTCTTCCATTTTGATTTCAGTGAGCATGATCGGGATAAAGCGGTAGATGTTGTCTACTTAGACTTTCAGAAAGCCTTTGATAAGGTACCCCACCGCCGCCTCCTTCGGAAAGTGCGTGCACTGGGCATAGACGGAAATGTGGCAAATTGGATAGAGAACTGGCTAAGTGACAGATGGCAGCGGGTGGTAGTGAATGGACAGGCTTCAGAGTGGGTGCCCGTTACTAGCGGTGTTCCCCAAGGTTCTGTTCTGGGACCACTACTGTTTATCATCTATGTTAATGACGTGGATGGTGACATGGTTGCCAAGATTTCCAAATTCGCCGATGATACTAAGCTTGGTATGAATGTCGCGAAAGAAGGAAATACTACCCGCTTACAAGAAGATCTTAGGAAGATCGGGGAGTGGTCTGACACGTGGCAAATGCCATTTAACGTGAACAAATGCAAAGTTATGCATATAGGCCACAGAAACCCCCGAACAGAGTATAACCTTAAGGGCAATGCTCTCGTAAGCACTGATACTGAGAAAGACTTGGGTGTAACTATCACCAGCGACCTCAAGTTCTCAAAGCAGTGTATTGAGGCTGAGAAGAAAGCCCAAAGGATGTTAGGGTACATAAAGCGACAGTTTGGATACCGGAACAAGGAGATAGTACTTTGTCTGTACAATTCCCTTGTCCGACCGCACCTGGAGTATGGAGTCCAGTTTTGGAGTCCTTCTTAGCTTCCCAACCAACCACACTTGTAAGGCTTCATTATTTTAGGGTTGATTCCACAGTCGTATTCGTTTGTTAGCTTCCCAACCAACCACACTTGTAAGGCTTAATTATCTTAGGCTTGATTCCACAGTGGTATTGGTTTGTTAGCTTCCCAACCAACCACACTTGTAAGGCTTCATTATTTTAGGGTTGATTCCACAGTCGTATTCGTTTGTTAGCTTCCCAACCAACCACACTTGTAAGGCTTAATTATCTTAGGCTTGATTCCACAGTGGTATTGGTTTGTTAGCTTCCCAACCAACCACACTTGTAAGGCTTCATTATTTTAGGGTTGATTCCACAGTCGTATTCGTTTGTTAGCTTCCCAACCAACCACACTTGTAAGGCTTAATTATCTTAGGCTTGATTCCACAGTGGTATTCGTTTGTTAGCTTCCCAACCAACCACACTTGTAAGGCTTCATTATCTTAGGCTTGATTCCACAGTGGTATTGGTTTGTTAGCTTCCCAACCAACCACACTTGTAAGGCTTCATTATTTTAGGGTCGATTCCACAGTCGTATTCGTTTGTTAGCTTCCCAACCAACCACACTTGTAAGGCTTCATTATCTTAGGCTTGATTCCACAGTGGTATTCGTTTGTTAGCTTCCCAACCAACCACACTTGTAAGGCTTCATTATTATAATATGGTTAATTCCACAGTGGTATTGGTTTGTTAGCTTCCCAACCAACCACACTTGTAAGGCTTCATTATTATAATATGGTTAATTCCACAGTGGTATTGGTTTGTTAGCTTCCCAACCAACCACACTTGTAAGGCTTCATTATCTTAGGCTTGATTCCACAGTAGTATTCGTTTGTTAGCTTCCCAACCAACCACACTTGTAAGGCTTCATTATTTACCAAAAGGTGAGTATCCACATTCACAAAATCTATCCAACAGTTAGATAATAATAATCACTGTATAGTTTACTCACCAAATTCATTAAATAAT
>JAWQEG010001125.1:5000-215000 GCA_033782935.1 Petrolisthes cinctipes | reverse complement strand
GCAGTCACAAGAAGAGTAGATTTATGGCTTACCAACAAACTTGATGAGCTCCTCGAGGAGGCTAGAGCCATACAGAAGAGACCGACAAGACTTCCCCTTAATCAAAAGAATGAAAATAAGGCCCGTAACTTTGCCGACAGGATGCGGCAAGGTAAAGTTGCATCTGCACTACGGGCATTAAATGAAGAAGAGACAGGCGGTGTGTTGCCACTCACCAGGGATACTATCCTTCAGCTGAAGGAAAAACATCCATCACCCAGCGAGATGGTGGGCCTTAGACTGCAGGGATGTCATCAAGCTCCTAACAGTGTCATCTACGAGATGATAACAGGTGACATGGTGTGGAAAAAGGCCCTCCAGACACATGGCAGTGCTGGTCCTTCAGGCCTGGATGCAAGAGGGTGGCGCCGCCTGCTGAGCAGCACTCTCTGTGGTAATGCTGCTGGTGACTTGCGTAACACCATGGCAGCATTAACTAGAAAACTTGCCACCACCAACTGTCACCATATTGAAGCCCTGACTGCCTGCCGTCTTATCCCTCTTGACAAGAAGCCAGGATGCAGACCCATTGGAGTAGGAGAAGTACTCCGACGTATAATTGGGAAATGTATCATGGCAGTGGTCAAAGAGGAGGTGAGAAGTGCAGCAGGAAATTTACAGGTGTGTGCAGGGCAGCAGGCAGGTGGGGAAGCGGCCATCCATGCAATGAGGGAGATATTTAGCCAGGATGAATGTGAAGCTGTGCTTTTAGTTGATGCTAAAAATGCATTTAACACAATAAACAGAAAAACCATGCTTCACAATATCAACATTAAGTGTCCCTCACTGGCAATGTATGTGAAAAACACATATAAGGAACCATCAAACATGTATATAAATAATAGAAATAATAATACTGTTAAAGTAGTAGAATCATTAGAAGGAACAACACAAGGTGACCCTGTGGCCATGGCTATGTACGCCATTGGCTTATCTGTGCTCCAAGATAAAATTGTATTTGGAAAGACAAATGTGAAGCAAGTGGCGTATGCAGATGACTTATCAGGGGCAGGTAAAATTACAGACTTAAAGGGTTGGTGGGACCTTGTGAATGAAAATGGCCCCACAATTGGATACACACCAAATGCCGCCAAGTCCGTCCTTATTGTTAAACCTGAACTATATAACCTTGGAGTGGAAATCTTCAATGGTAGTGGGGTAATTATCACAAAAGAAGGACAGCGACATTTGGGTGCAGTTATTGGAACAGAGGAGTTTAAGAAGGAGTACATTGAGGAGAAAGTGTTGAAGTGGGTGAAAGAGGTGGAAGTTCTAGCTGACATCGCTAGGACAGAGCCACACGCAGCCTACTCAGCATACACACACGGCCTGCAACATCAATGGAGATTCGTCATGCGAACCATCCCAGGCATCAGCCCTCTTCTCAGACCGCTGGAGAACTCTATTAGAGACACCCTCATACCAGCGCTAATCAGATCCCACACCCTGGGAGATGAGGAGAGGAGGCTGCTTGCATTGCCACCAAGACTAGGCGGGATGGGGATCACATCCCCTGAGAGGCTGGCTGAAATGGAAAACCTCAACTCCATCAGCCTTACCGGGTCCCTCACAGATAAAATCATTGCTCAGGATGTACATGGGGAAATTGACTTCAGTGCGGTCAATCAACATAAGAAACAGATTTCAATGGACAGACAGCAGGCACAAAAGAATGACTTAGAACATCTGATAAGCGTCTTGCCTGCAGATACCACCAGGAAAGTTTACACAGCACAGGAAACGGGAGCATCTAACTGGCTAACGTCATTACCTATTAAAGCAAAGGGCTTCAGCCTTAACAAACAAGAATTTGTTGACGCCGTTGCTTTGAGGTATGGCTGGCCAGTGGAGGGAATTCCTAACACCTGTGTGTGTGGATCCCCAAATGATGTTAACCACACCATGACATGCAAAAAGGGTGGATTTGTGTGTATCAGGCATGATGAAGTGAGGGACTTGACAGCCAATATGCTCAGGGAAGTGTGTCATGACGTCTCCACTGAACCAACTCTTCTCCCCCTGGACGGTGAACACCTGCGTTACAGGACAGCCAACACCACCAACGAGGCTCGAGTTGACGTAAGTGCTCGTGGTTTTTGGACGAGAGGACAGAGAGCCTTCATGGATATACGTATCTTTGACCCGATGGCCTCTTGTCACCGTCAGCTCTCCCTGGAAGCCGCCCACCAGAGGAACGAGCAGGAGAAGATAAGAGCCTATGGGGAGAGAATCCAGCATGTGGATCAGGGCAGCTTCACTCCCCTGGTATTCACCACATCCGGTGGGATGGGTCCCAAGGCCAGGTGCTTCTATTCAAGATTAGCAGACAGAATGGCAGAAAAGAAGCACCAGCCAAGGAGTCACATTGTCGCCTGGATGAGATGTCGTCTCTCCTTCTCCCTGCTGCGGTCCGCCCTCCTGTGTCTCAGGGGCACAAGATACTCCGCCCCCACCACCACAGACATATCAGACCTAGACTACGAGGTCACAGTGGTGGAAAGTGACATCAGTGTAGACAGGAGGGAGGTGTAATTTAAGGAGTAGATATATAAGATTATAGTATTAGTAATTGTGTATATAAGTAGTATTACGATGGTTGGATGCCACAGTTAGTAGCGACCAGAGTTGGGGCTACTAACCTCCAATTTGTGGAGCCCACATTTATAAATAAACACAGGGTGGAGGTATCATTAGTAGTAGAAAAAAAAAAAAAAAAAAAAAAAAAAGTAGTAGCAGTAGTAGTAGTAGTAATAGTAGTAGTAGTAGTAGTAGTAGTAATAGTAGCAGCAGTAGTAATAGTAGTAATAGTAGTAGTAGTAGTAGTAATAGTAACTGGAAGAATCAATAACCAATACTAATAATATTCTCCAACATAAACTTATCTCATTGAGTTTTTTTTTATCAATTAGCTAATGTACTTTTAAAATTCATAAGTAATGTATTATGAATTTTCCATCTATATATAACTACTTGCTATCATTAATTTGCCATAGGAAGAAGAAAGGAAATACACTTGTTAAAGAATCACTGAATTAATTAGAGATGTATTTAAATATTAGTAGTAGTGTATTGTACTTTATAGTAAGTCTCTTTAGGCAAGATAAAAGGGTGTTGGTGTTGATAAAATTACCTCTTTATAATATTGTGGTTAATAATTAATTAAACAAGTAAATATATGTATGAAAAACTACACAAAGTGGGTTATATAATTATAGATGGAACTCTTATGTATATAACCTAACACAACCCGACCCGACCCGACCCAACCCAACCTAACCTAACCTAACCCAACATAACCTAACCTAACCCAACCTAACCCAACCTAACCTAATTAGAACACAAATGTGGAAATAATGCATGAAAATATGATTAGGGCATTGCACAATACTAGGTGAAAGAATTACAGTTTATTGACTATCTGGGTTTCACAGGATACAAACAAAAGTACAATTGATTACCTGAAATGATGGGATGGAGAAAGTAATGTGTGTGTGTATGAGAGGTGTGGTATGAGTGAGAAGGCAATTGGTATTGAATGTGTGTGTATGAGAGGTGTGGTATGAGTATGTAAAGGAGAGTAACATGAGGGACAGAGTAGGGAGTAAGGAGGGAGTGTTGGAACAGAGTGGAAGAGTATGTAAAGGAGAGTAACATGAGGGACAGAGTAGGGAGTAAGGAAGGAGTGTTGGAACAGAGTGGAAGAGTATGTAAAGGAGAGTAACATGAGGGACAGAGTAGGGAGTAAGGAGGGAGTGTTGGAACAGAGTGGAAGAGTATGTAAAGGAGAGTAACATGAGGGACAGAGTAGGGAGTAAGGAAGGAGTGTTGGAACAGAGTGGAAGAGTATGTAAAGCAGAGTAACATGAGGGACAGAGTAGGGAGTAAGGAGGGAGTGTTGGAACAGAGTGGAAGAGTATGTAAAGGAGAGTAACATGAGGGACAGAGTAGGGAGTAAGGAGGGAGTGTTGGAACAGAGTGGAAGAGTATGTAAAGGAGAGTAACATGAGGGACAGAGTAGGGAGTAAGGAAGGAGTGTTGGAACAGAGTGGAAGAGTATGTAAAGGAGAGTAACATGAGGGACAGAGTAGGGAGTAAGGAGGGAGTGTTGGAACAGAGTGGAAGAGTATGTAAAGGAGAGTAACATGAGGGACAGAGTAGGGAGTAAGGAGGGAGTGTTGGAACAGAGTGGAAGAGTATGTAAAGCAGAGTAACATGAGGGACAGAGTAGGGAGTAAGGAGGGAGTGTTGGAACAGGGAGAACTGGAGACACTTCTGCCGTGGCCACCCCCTTGGGGGGAGTTCCCGGAGGGAACGAGGCGTCAGAGCTATAGATAGATAGATAGATAGATTATTATATATTTAATTATTCTCTCACTCTTTGCTTAGGCACACACAAACACACTCTCTCTCTCACACACACTCTCACTCACTCTCTCATTATTATTATTATTATTATTATTATTATATATTTAATTATTCTCTCACTCTTTGCTTAGGCACACACAAACACACTCT
Source organism: Petrolisthes cinctipes (assembly GCA_033782935.1). Classification (NCBI taxonomy): domain Eukaryota; kingdom Metazoa; phylum Arthropoda; class Malacostraca; order Decapoda; family Porcellanidae; genus Petrolisthes; species Petrolisthes cinctipes. The sequence goes on along the minus strand of JAWQEG010001125.1, from coordinate 210,446 downwards.
CTCTCTCTCACACACTCTCACTCACTCTCTCATTATTATTATTATTATTATTATTATATATTTAATTATTCTCTCACTCTTTGCTTAGGCACACACAAACACACTCTCTCTCTCTCACACACACTCTCACTCACTCTCTCATTATTATTATTATTATTATTATATATTTAATTATTCTCTCACTCTTTGCAATATTGTAATAAATATTATTATTTAGTTAATAAATAAATATTAAATTATTATTATTATTATTTATTCCCTTTGTATAAATGTATATATGTATGTATTTTAATCTGTATGTATGTATGTGTATATTTTAAACTATGTATGTATTTTAAATTGTATATATGTATGTATGTATGTATGTATTTTAATCTGTATGTATGTATGTGTGTGTGTATTTTAATCTGTATGTATGTATGTATTTTAAATTTGTATATATGTATGTATGTAGATATATACATACATACAAATATACATATATAGTTTAAAATACATACATATATGTATACTTCTAAGAGTGTAGGGTTAAATTAATATATATGTATGTATGTATTAGACATACATACATACATGCATATGTATTAATTTTAAAACCCTTATATATACAATCTCTCGAAAAAGTATTAATTATTATTATTATTAAATTTATTATTATTATTATTGAATTATTATTATTATTATTATTATTTATTATTATTAAATTTATTATGATTATCTTAAGAAAGAATGAACTTTGTTTTTGTGAATAAGATGTCCTATGGACTGTCAGGGGAAAAAAAAAGTTACTTTCTTTTAACTAGTGGAAACATGACTGACTTAAAAAGTATATATAAAAACATATATAAATGGATATATTACATATAGGTGCTGCAAATATAGAACTACAGGATATATGGAGAAAATCTAAGTGCATGAATCGAACAGTGGTCCGGTCATGAGACAGCCGTATGCTACAAACCGAGTCCTTGAAAAGATACCATAATAGTGAACACAGCCAACATTACTTTCAAAGGGTCATTCATTGCTCCCATTGCATTTTAAATGAGGTATATAATTTTTCATTTTACTGCATGCTTCTGTGGGCTTAAAATCACACTAGTATGAACTATGATTCAGTTTATTCTAGTAATATTTCAGCTTTTGTGTGATTTCTGACAAATAGTAGTACTGGGGTTCTCTTCTTGTGCAATAATCACTTGTTTTGCACCTGATAATACCTATCAACTAATGTATCTATTTATATGCTATACACATGAGAGAGAGAGAGAGAGAGAGAGAGAGAGAGAGAGAGAGAGAGAGAGAGAGAGAGAGAGAGAGAGAGAGAGAGAGAGAGAGAGAGAGGGGGGGGGGGGGGTAAATTACTTCCTATCCGAATCCGAGACAGTCAACTGTTCGGTTGCTGGTTTACGCGGTGTAGTTCTCGAGCCAACAGCAACCTGCCGGCCAGAAATGGGCCAGCAGTCGTGTGGACTTATCACCCGGAGTAGAAAGAAACTTTTGTCCGCAATAGTACATATATATACATACATACATATATATACATACATATACACATATATACATACATACATATATATACATATGCACACATACATATATATATATACACATATATATACATACATATATACATACATACACATAAATACATACATAATAAATTTCCTTGATATTTTTTTTTTTTTTTTTTATTTACTGGAATTTTTATATTGAGAAAAAAATTTATAATCGGATTTTTTTAATAAAGAAATTTTATGTGTGTATTTTTTTTTTTAATAGGAAATTTATTACATACATACATACATATACATACATACATACATATACATACACATGCAATTTAATATTCATACATACACTAATACATACATACATACACACATATATACATTCACTAATACATACATACAATTTAACATTCATACATACACTAATACATACATACACACACACAATTTAACATTCATACATATACATACATTCATACACATATACATACATACATTCATACATATACATACATTCATACACACATATACATACATACATTCATACATATACATACATTCATTCATACATATACATAAATACATTCATACATATACATACATACATTCATACATATACATACATACATTCATACATATACATACATACATACATTCATACACACATATACACACAATTTAACATACATACATACATACACAATTTAACATACATACACACATACATAGTTTAACATACATACATACACATACAAATTAACATTCATACATATACATACATACATTCATACATACACTAATACATACATACACATATACATACATTCATATACACATACACACAATTTAACATTCATACATATACATACATACATACATAGTTTAACATTCATACATATACATACATACATTCATACACACATATACACACAATTTAACATTCATATACATACATATACACATACACACAATTTAACATACATACGTACACAATTTAACATACATACGTACACAATTTAACATACATAATCTATAATCCACACATACATACATATATTCATACATACAGAGTCTGAAATACATACATAGTTATAATCATTATTATTAATCTCGTTTTCTATGTCACAATTGCCATTTTCTTTCATTATTCATTATTATTTTCATCATTATTATTTTCATCATTATTATTTTTATTATCATTATTTTATTTTCATTATTATTTTTATTATTATTTTCATTATTTTATTTTCATTATTATTTTTATTATTATTATTTTCATTATTATTATTTTCATTATTTTTATTATTTTCTTTATTATTTTTATTTTCTTTATTATTGTTTTCATTTTTATTATTATTATTATTTATTCAAATTATTACTTTTATTAATATTTTCCAAGAAATTTCCAGTTTTCTATATCAATTCAATTTTCTATTCATCATTATTATTATTAATATTTTTATTATCATTATTATTCCCATTTTCTATTCATTATTCACCTATATTAATTAATTTTCCATTTTCTTCAATATATTCCCGTTTTCTTTCATGCCACACTTTTATATTTACTAATCAACTCAAATAATTCATCAGAAGACTCACATTTAATTATTATATTTATTATTATTCCCATTTTCTTTACATTAATTCACATTTTCTCAACATTATTCTCATTTTCTTTATAGTTTTCAAAGTATATTTAAGTTTTCTTAACATTATTCTAATTTTCTTAACATAGTTTCCCATTTTCTTCAATATATTCCCCTTTTCATTAAAGTTCTTGAATATAAAATAGTTTCCTCTACAATAATCCAAGTTTTCTCTAATTAATTACCCATTTTCTTCAATTTTTTCATCAAAGACTTTTATATTCAGGAAACACACACTTAATTAGAATATTTATTATTATTCTCGTTTTCTTTACATTAATTCACATTTTCTTAATATTATTCTAAGTTTCTTTACATTAATTACCCATTTTCTTAACAATATTCTAATTTTCTGAATAATAATTCAAGTTTTCTTCAATATATTCCCATTTTCTTTACAATTTCAAAGTCTATTCCCATTTTCATCAATTATATTCCCATTTTCTTTACAATTTCAAAGTCTATTCCCATTTTCTTTCATCGAAGGTATCTGTACATGCCTACTCCGTGTTAGAGTATTTTCAAAATACAGGCCAAAAACATACTGAAAATCGATCTTTTAGGTGCCCAAAAGTCGATATGTGCATGCATCTTCCGTACCCGTTTATATCTCAAATTCTGGCCCTAAACACCCGAAAATTCGATATTTTGGGGTCCCAGAAGCGATCTGTACATGCCTACTCCGTGTTTTCAAAATTCAGGCCCAAAACATGCTGAAAATCGATATTTTTGGTGCCCAAAGTCAATATGTGCATGTATCTTCTGTACCCGTTTATATCTCAAATTCAGGCTCAAAACACCCGAAAATTCAATATTTTGGGATCCCAGAAGCAATCTGTACATGCCTACACAGTGCTAGAATATTTTCAAAATATAGGCTAAAAACATGCTAAAAATCGATCTTTTAGGTGCCAAAAAGTCGATATCTCAAATTCAGTCCCAAAACACCCGAAAATTCGATATTTAGGGGTCCCAGAAGCGATCTGTACATGCCTACTCCGTGTTAGAGTATTTTCAAAATACATGCTCAAAACATACTGAAAATCGATCTTTTAGGTGCACAAAAGTCGATATGTGCATGCATCTTCAGTACCCGTTTATATCTCAAATTCAGGCTCAAAACACCCGAAAATTCAATATTTTGGGGTCCCAGAAGCAATCTGTACATGCCTACTCAGTGTTAGAGTATTTTCAAAATACAGGCCCAAAACATGCTGAAAATCGATATTTTAGATGCCCAAAGTCAATATGTGCATGTATCTTCTGTACCCGTTTATATCTCAAATTCAGGCTCAAAACACCCGAAAATTCAATATTTTGGGGTCCCAGAAGCAATCTGTACATGCCTACACAGTGCTAGAATATTTTCAAAATATAGGCTAAAAACATGCTAAAAATCGACATTTTAGGTGCCAAAAAATCGATATCTCAAATTCAGTCCCAAAACACCCGAAAATTCGATATTTAGAGGTCCCAGAAGGTATCTGTACATGCCTACTCCGTGTTAGAGTATTTTCAAAATACAAGCCAAAAACATACTGAAAATCGATCTTTTAGGTGCCCAAAAGTCGATATGTGCATGCATCTTCTGTACCCGTTTATATCTCAAATTCTGGCCCTAAACACCCGAAAATTCGATATTTTGGGGTCCCAGAAGCGATCTGTACATGCCTACTCAGTGCTAGAATATTTTCAAAATATAGGCTAAAAACATGCTAAAAATCGATCTTTTAGGTGCCAAAAAGTCGATATCTCAAATTCAGTCCCAAAACACCCGAAAATTCGATATTTAGGGGCCCCAGAAGCGATCTGTACATGCCTACTCAGTGTTAGAGTGTTTTCAAAATACATGCTCAAAACATACTGAAAATCGATCTTTTAGGTGCACAAAAGTCGATATGTGCATGCATCTTCAGTACCCGTTTATATCTCAAATTCAGGCTCAAAACACCCGAAAATTCAATATTTTGGGATCCCAGAAGCAATCTGTACATGCCTACACTGTGCTAGAATATTTTCAAAATATAGGCTAAAAACATGCTAAAAATCGACATTTTAGGTTCCAAAAAATCGATATCTCAAATTCAGTCCCAAAACACCCGAAAATTCGATATTTAGAGGTCCCAGAAGGTATCTGTATATGCCTACTCCGTGTTAGAGTATTTTCAAAATACAGGCCAAAAGCATACTGAAAATCGATCTTTTAGGTGCACAAAAGTCAATATGTGCATGCATCTTCTGTACCCGTTTATATCTCAAATTCTGGCCCTAAACACCCGAAAATTCAATATTTTGGGGTCCCAGAAGCAATCTGTACATGCCTACTCAGTGCAAGAATATTTTCAAAATATAGGATAAAAACATGCTAAAAATCGATATTATTGGTGCCAAAAAATCGATATCTCAAATTCAGACCTATAACACCCGAAAATTCGATATTTAGAGGTCCCAGAAGGTATCTGTACATGACTACTCCGTGTTAGAGTATTTTCAAAATACAGGCCAAAAACATACTGAAAATCGATCTTTTAGGTGCCCAAAAGTCGATATGTGCATGCATCTTCTGTACTCGTTTATATCTCAAATTCTGGCCCTAAACACCCGAAAATTCGATATTTTGGGGTCCCAGAAGCGATCTGTACATGACTACTCCGTGTTAGAGTATTTTCAAAATTCAGGCCCAAAACATGCTGAAAATCGATATTTTTGGTGCCCAAAGTCAATATGTGCATGTATCTTTTGTACCCGTTTATATCTCAAATTCAGGCTCAAAACACCCGAAAATTCAATATTTTAGGGTCCCAGAAGCAATCTGTACATGCCTACTCAGTGCTAGAATGTTTTCAAAATATAGGCTAAAAACATGCTAAAAATCGATCTGTTAGGTGCCAAAAAGTCGATATCTCAAATTCAGTCCCAAAACACCCGAAAATTCGATATTTAGGGGTCCCAGAAACGATCTGTACATGCCTACTCAGAGTTAGAGTATTTTCAAAATACAGGCCCAAAACATGCTGAAAATCGATATTTTAGATGCACAAAAGTCAATATGTGCATGTATCTTCTGTACCCGTTTATATCTCAAATTCAGGCTCAAAACACCCGAAAATTCAATATTTTGGGGTCCCAGAAGCAATCTGTACATGCCTACACAGTGCTAGAATATTTTCAAAATATAGGCTAAAAACATGCTAAAAATCGACATTTTAGGTGCCAAAAAATCGATATCTCAAATTCAGTCCCAAAACACCCGAAAATTCGATATTTAGAGGTCCCAGAAGGTATCTGTACATGACTACTCCGTGTTAGAGTATTTTCAAAATACAGGCCAAAAACATACTGAAAATCGATCTTTTAGGTGCCCAAAAGTCGATATGTGCATGCATCTTCTGTACCCGTTTATATCTCAAATTCTGGCCCTAAACACCCGAAAATTCGATATTTTGGGGTCCGAGAAGCGATCTGTACATGCCTACTCCGTGTTAGAGTATTTTCAAAATTCAGGCCCAAAACATGCTGAAAATCGATATTTTTGGTGCCCAAAGTCAATATGTGCATGTATCTTCTGTACCCGTTTAGATCTCAAATTCAGGCTCAAAACACCCGAAAATTCAATATTTTGGGGTCCCAGAAGCAATCTGTACATGCCTACTCAGTGCTAGAATATTTTCAAAATATAGGCTAAAAACATGCTAAAAATCGATCTTTTAGGTGCCAAAAAGTCGATATCTCAAATTCAGTCCCAAAACACCCGAAAATTCGATATTTAGGGGTCCCAGAAGCGATCTGTACATGCCTACTCCGTGTTAGAGTATTTTCAAAATACATGCTCAAAACATACTGAAAATCGATCTTTTAGGTGCACAAAAGTCGATATGTGCATGCATCTTCAGTACCCGTTTATATCTCAAATTCAGGCTCAAAACACCCGAAAATTCGATATTTTGGGGTCCCAGAAGCAATCTGTACATGCCTACTCAGTGCTAGAATATTTTCAAAAAATAGGCTAAAAACATGCTAAAAATCGATCTTTTAGGTGCCAAAAAGTCGATATCTCAAATTCAGTCCCAAAACACCCGAAAATTCGATATTTAGGGGTCCCAGAAGCGATCTGTACATGCCTACTCCGTGTTAGAGTATTTTCAAAATACATGCTCAAAACATACTGAAAATCGATCTTTTAGGTGCACAAAAGTCGATATGTGCATGCATCTTCAGTACCCGTTTATATCTCAAATTCAGGCTCAAAACACCCGAAAATTCGATATTTTGGGGTCCCAGAAGCAATCTGTACATTCCTACTCCGTGTTAGAGTATTTTTAAAATACATGCTCAAAACATACTGAAAATCGATCTTTTAGGTGCACAAAAGTCGATATGTGCATGCATCTTCAGTACCCGTTTATATCTCAAATTCAGGCTCAAAACACCCGAAAATTCAATATTTTGGGGTCCCAGAAGCAATCTGTACATGCCTACACAGTGCTAGAATATTTTCAAAATATAGGCTAAAAACATGCTAAAAATCGATATTATAGGTGCCAAAAAATCGATATCTCAAATTCAGACCTATAACACCCGAAAATTCGATATTTAGAGGTCCCAGAAGGTATCTGTACATGACTACTCCGTGTTAGAGTATTTTCAAAATACAGGCCAAAAACATACTGAAAATCGATCTTTTAGGTGCCCAAAAGTCGATATGTGCATGCATCTTCTGTACTCGTTTATATCTCAAATTCTGGCCCTAAACACCCGAAAATTCGATATTTTGGGGTCCCAGAAGCGATCTGTACATGACTACTCCGTGTTAGAGTATTTTCAAAATTCAGGCCCAAAACATGCTGAAAATCGATATTTTTGGTGCCCAAAGTCAATATGTGCATGTATCTTCTGTACCCGTTTATATCTCAAATTCAGGCTCAAAACACCCGAAAATTCAATATTTTAGGGTCCCAGAAGCAATCTGTACATGCCTACTCAGTGCTAGAATGTTTTCAAAATATAGGCTAAAAACATGCTAAAAATCGATCTGTTAGGTGCCAAAAAGTCGATATCTCAAATTCAGTCCCAAAACACCCGAAAATTCGATATTTAGGGGTCCCAGAAACGATCTGTACATGCCTACTCAGAGTTAGAGTATTTTCAAAATACAGGCCCAAAACATGCTGAAAATCGATATTTTAGATGCACAAAAGTCAATATGTGCATGTATCTTCTGTACCCGTTTATATCTCAAATTCAGGCTCAAAACACCCGAAAATTCAATATTTTGGGGTCCCAGAAGCAATCTGTACATGCCTACACAGTGCTAGAATATTTTCAAAATATAGGCTAAAAACATGCTAAAAATCGACATTTTAGGTGCCAAAAAATCGATATCTCAAATTCAGTCCCAAAACACCCGAAAATTCGATATTTAGAGGTCCCAGAAGGTATCTGTCCATGCCTACTCCGTGTTAGAGTATTTTCAAAATACAGGCCAAAAACATACTGAAAATCGATATTTTAGGTGCCCAAAAGTCGATATGTGCATGCATCTTCTGTACCCGTTTATATCTCAAATTCTGGCCCTAAACACCCGAAAATTCGATATTTTGGGGTCCCAGAAGCGATCTGTACATGCCTACTCCGTGTTAGAGTATTTTCAAAATTCAGGCCCAAAACATGCTGAAAATCGATATTTTTGGTGCCCAAAGTCAATATGTGCATGTATCTTCTGTACCCGTTTATATCTCAAATTCAGGCTCAAAACACCCGAAAATTCAATATTTTGGGGTCCCAGAAGCAATCTGTACATGCCTACTCAGTGCTAGAATATTTTCAAAAATATTGGCTAAAAACATGCTAAAAATCGATCTTTTTGGTGCCAAAAAGTCGATATCTCAAATTCAGTCCCAAAACACCCGAAAATTCGATATTTAGGGGTCCCAGAAGCGATCTGTACATGCCTACTCCGTGTTAGAGTATTTTCAAAATACATGCTCAAAACATACTGAAAATCGATCTTTTAGGTGCACAAAAGTCGATATGTGCATGCATCTTCAGTACCCGTTTATATCTCAAATTCAGGCTCAAAACACCCGAAAATTCGATATTTTGGGGTCCCAGAAGCAATCTGTACATGCCTACTCAGTGCTAGAATATTTTCAAAATATAGGCTAAAAACATGCTAAAAATCGATATTATAGGTGCCAAAAAATCGATATATCAAATTCAGACCTATAACACCCGAAAATTCGATATTTAGAGGTCCCAGAAGGTATCTGTACATGACTACTCCGTGTTAGAGTATTTTCAAAATACAGGCCAAAAACATACTGAAAATCGATCTTTTAGGTGCCCAAAAGTCGATATGTGCATGCATCTTCTGTACCCGTTTATATCTCAAATTCTGGCCCTAAACACCCGAAAATTCGATATTTTGGGGTCCGAGAAGCGATCTGTACATGCCTACTCCGTGTTAGAGTATTTTCAAAATTCAGGCCCAAAACATGCTGAAAATCGATATTTTTGGTGCCCAAAGTCAATATGTGCATGTATCTTCTGTACCCGTTTATATCTCAAATTCAGGCTCAAAACACCCGAAAATTCAATATTTTGGGGTCCCAGAAGCAATCTGTACATTCCTACTCAGTGCTAGAATATTTTCAAAATATAGGCTAAAAACATGCTAAAAATCGATCTTTTAGGTGCCAAAAAGTCGATATCTCAAATTCAGTCCCAAAACACCCGAAAATTCGATATTTAGGGGTCCCAGAAGCGATCTGTACATGCCTACTCCGTGTTAGAGTATTTTCAAAATACATGCTCAAAACATACTGAAAATCGATCTTTTAGGTGCACAAAAGTCGATATGTGCATGCATCTTCAGTACCCGTTTATATCTCAAATTCAGGCTCAAAACACCCGAAAATTCGATATTTTGGGGTCCCAGAAGCAATCTGTACATGCCTACTCAGTGCTAGAATATTTTCAAAATATAGGCTAAAAACATGCTAAAAATCGATCTTTTAGGTGCCAAAAAGTCGATATCTCAAATTCAGTCCCAAAACACCCGAAAATTCGATATTTAGGGGTCCCAGAAGCGATCTGTACATGCCTACTCCGTGTTAGAGTATTTTCAAAATACATGCTCAAAACATAATGAAAATCGATCTTTTAGGTGCACAAAAGTCGATATGTGCATGCATCTTCAGTACCCGTTTATATCTCAAATTCAGGCTCAAAACACCCGAAAATTCGATATTTTGGGGTCCCAGAAGCAATCTGTACATTCCTACTCCGTGTTAGAGTATTTTTAAAATACATGCTCAAAACATACTGAAAATCGATCTTTTAGTTGCACAAAAGTCGATATGTGCATGCATCTTCAGTACCCGTTTATATCTCAAATTCAGGCTCAAAACACCCGAAAATTCAATATTTTGGGGTCCCAGAAGCAATCTGTACATGCCTACACAGTGCTAGAATATTTTCAAAATATAGGCTAAAAACATGCTAAAAATCGATATTATAGGTGCCAAAAAATCGATATCTCAAATTCAGACCTATAACACCCGAAAATTCGATATTTAGAGGTCCCAGAAGGTATCTGTACATGACTACTCCGTGTTAGAGTATTTTCAAAATACAGGCCAAAAACATACTGAAAATCGATCTTTTAGGTGCCCAAAAGTCGATATGTGCATGCATCTTCTGTACTCGTTTATATCTCAAATTCTGGCCCTAAACACCCGAAAATTCGATATTTTGGGGTCCCAGAAGCGATCTATACATGACTACTCCGTGTTAGAGTATTTTCAAAATTCAGGCCCAAAACATGCTGAAAATCGATATTTTTGGTGCCCAAAGTCAATATGTGCATGTATCTTCTGTACCCGTTTATATCTCAAATATAGGCTCAAAACACCCGAAAATTCAATATTTTAGGGTCCCAGAAGCAATCTGTACATGCCTACTCAGTGCTAGAATGTTTTCAAAATATAGGCTAAAAACATGCTAAAAATCGATCTGTTAGGTGCCAAAAAGTCGATATCTCAAATTCAGTCCCAAAACACCCGAAAATTCGATATTTAGGGGTCCCAGAAGCGATCTGTACATGCCTACTCAGAGTTAGAGTATTTTCAAAATACAGGCCCAAAACATGCTGAAAATCGATATTTTAGATGCACAAAAGTCGATATGTGCATGTATCTTCTGTACCCGTTTATATCTCAAATTCAGGCTCAAAACACCCGAAAATTCAATATTTTGGGGTCCCAGAAGCAATCTGTACATGCCTACACAGTGCTAGAATATTTTCAAAATATAGGCTAAAAACATGCTAAAAATCGACATTTTAGGTGCCAAAAAATCGATATCTCAAATTCAGTCCCAAAACACCCGAAAATTCGATATTTAGAGGTCCCAGAAGGTATCTGTCCATGCCTACTCCGTGTTAGAGTATTTTCAAAATACAGGCCAAAAACATACTGAAAATCGATCTTTTAGGTGCCCAAAAGTCGATATGTGCATGCATCTTCTGTACCCGTTTATATCTCAAATTCTGGCCCTAAACACCCGAAAATTCGATATTTTGGGGTCCCAGAAGCGATCTGTACATGCCTACTCCGTGTTAGAGTATTTTCAAAATTCAGGCCCAAAACATGCTGAAAATCGATATTTTTGGTGCCCAAAGTCAATATGTGCATGTATCTTCTGTACCCGTTTATATCTCAAATTCAGGCTCAAAACACCCGAAAATTCAATATTTTGGGGTCTCAGAAGCAATCTGTACATGCCTACTCAGTGCTAGAATATTTTCAAAATATTGGCTAAAAACATGCTAAAAATCGATCTTTTAGGTGCCAAAAAGTCGATATCTCAAATTCAGTCCCAAAACACCCGAAAATTCGATATTTGGGGGTCCCAGAAGCGATCTGTACATGCCTACTCCGTGTTAGAGTATTTTCAAAATACATGCTCAAAACATACTGAAAATCGATCTTTTAGGTGCACAAAAGTCGATATGTGCATGCATCTTCTGTACCCGTTTATATCTCAAATTCTGGCCCTAAACACCCGAAAATTCGATATTTTGGGGTCCCAGAAGCGATCTGTACATGACTACTCCATGTTAGAGTATTTTCAAAATTCAGGCCCAAAACATGCTGAAAATCGATATTTTTGGTGCCCAAAGTCAATATGTGCATGTATCTTCTGTACCCGTTTATATCTCAAATTCAGGCTCAAAACACCCGAAAATTCAATATTTTAGGGTCCCAGAAGCAATCTGTACATGCCTACTCAGTGCTAGAATGTTTTCAAAATATAGGCTAAAAACATGCTAAAAATCGATCTGTTAGGTGCCAAAAAGTCGATATCTCAAATTCAGTCCCAAAACACCCGAAAATTCGATATTTAGGGGTCCCAGAAACGATCTGTACATGCCTACTCAGAGTTAGAGTATTTTCAAAATACAGGCCCAAAACATGCTGAAAATCGATATTTTAGATGCACAAAAGTCAATATGTGCATGTATCTTCTGTACCCGTTTATATCTCAAATTCAGGCTCAAAACACCCGAAAATTCAATATTTTGGGGTCCCAGAAGCAATCTGTACATGCCTACACAGTGCTAGAATATTTTCAAAATATAGGCTAAAAACATGCTAAAAATCGACATTTTAGGTGCCAAAAAATCGATATCTCAAATTCAGTCCCAAAACACCCGAAAATTCGATATTTAGAGGTCCCAGAAGGTATCTGTCCATGCCTACTCCGTGTTAGAGTATTTTCAAAATACAGGCCAAAAACATACTGAAAATCGATCTTTTAGGTGCCCAAAAGTCGATATGTGCATGCATCTTCTGTACCCGTTTATATCTCAAATTCTGGCCCTAAACACCCGAAAATTCGATATTTTGGGGTCCCAGAAGCGATCTGTACATGCCTACTCCGTGTTAGAGTATTTTCAAAATTCAGGCCCAAAACATGCTGAAAATCGATATTTTTGGTGCCCAAAGTCAATATGTGCATGTATCTTCTGTACCCGTTTATATCTCAAATTCAGGCTCAAAACACCCGAAAATTCAATATTTTGGGGTCCCAGAAGCAATCTGTACATGCCTACTCAGTGCTAGAATATTTTCAAAATATTGGCTAAAAACATGCTAAAAATCGATCTTTTAGGTGCCAAAAAGTCGATATCTCAAATTCAGTCCCAAAACACCCGAAAATTCGATATTTGGGGGTCTCAGAAGCGATCTGTACATGCCTACTCCGTGTTAGAGTATTTTCAAAATACATGCTCAAAACATACTGAAAATCGATCTTTTAGGTGCACAAAAGTCGATATGTGCATGCATCTTCAGTACCCGTTTATATCTCAAATTCAGGCTCAAAACACCCGAAAATTCGATATTTTGGGGTCCCAGAAGCAATCTGTACATGCCTACTCAGTGCTAGAATATTTTCAAAATATAGGCTAAAAACATGCTAAAAATCGATCTTTTAGGTGCCAAAAAGTCGATATCTCAAATTCAGTCCCAAAACACCCGAAAATTCGATATTTAGGGGTCCCAGAAGCGATCTGTACATGCCTACTCCGTGTTAGAGTATTTTCAATATACATGCTCAAAACATACTGAAAATCGATCTTTTAGGTGCACAAAAGTCGATATGTGCATGCATCTTCAGTACCCGTTTATATCTCAAATTCAGGCTCAAAACACCCGAAAATTCAATATTTTGGGGTCCCAGAAGCAATCTGTACATGCCTACACAGTGCTAGAATATTTTCAAAATATAGGCTAAAAACATGCTAAAAATCGATATTATAGGTGCCAAAAAATCGATATCTCAAATTCAGACCTATAACACCCGAAAATTCGATATTTAGAGGTCCCAGAAGGTATCTGTACATGACTACTCCGTGTTAGAGTATTTTCAAAATACAGGCCAAAAACATACTGAAAATCGATCTTTTAGGTGCCCAAAAGTCGATATGTGCATGCATCTTCTTTACTCGTTTATATCTCAAATTCTGGCCCTAAACACCCGAAAATTCGATATTTTGGGGTCCCAGAAGCGATCTGTACATGACTACTCCGTGTTAGAGTATTTTCAAAATTCAGGCCCAAAACATGCTGAAAATCGATATTTTTGGTGCCCAAAGTCAATATGTGCATGTATCTTCTGTACCCGTTTATATCTCAAATTCAGGCTCAAAACACCCGAAAATTCAATATTTTAGGGTCCCAGAAGCAATCTGTACATGCCTACTCAGTGCTAGAATGTTTTCAAAATATAGGCTAAAAACATGCTAAAAATCGATCTGTTAGGTGCCAAAAAGTCGATATCTCAAATTCAGTCCCAAAACACCCGAAAATTCGATATTTAGGGGTCCCAGAAACGATCTGTACATGCCTACTCAGAGTTAGAGTATTTTCAAAATACAGGCCCAAAACATGCTGAAAATCGATATTTTAGATGCACAAAAGTCAATATGTGCATGTATCTTCTGTACCCGTTTATATCTCAAATTCAGGCTCAAAACACCCGAAAATTCAATATTTTGGGGTCCCAGAAGCAATCTGTACATGCCTACACAGTGCTAGAATATTTTCAAAATATAGGCTAAAAACATGCTAAAAATCGACATTTTAGGTGCCAAAAAATCGATATCTCAAATTCAGTCCCAAAACACCCGAAAATTCGATATTTAGAGGTCCCAGAAGGTATCTGTCCATGCCTACTCCGTGTTAGAGTATTTTCAAAATACAGGCCAAAAACATACTGAAAATCGATCTTTTAGGTGCCCAAAAGTCGATATGTGCATGCATCTTCTGTACCCGTTTATATCTCAAATTCTGGCCCTAAACACCCGAAAATTCGATATTTTGGGGTCCCAGAAGCGATCTGTACATGCCTACTCCGTGTTAGAGTATTTTCAAAATTCAGGCCCAAAACATGCTGAAAATCGATATTTTTGGTGCCCAAAGTCAATATGTGCATGTATCTTCTGTACCCGTTTATATCTCAAATTCAGGCTCAAAACACCCGAAAATTCAATATTTTGGGGTCCCAGAAGCAATCTGTACATGCCTACTCAGTGCTAGAATATTTTCAAAATATTGGCTAAAAACATGCTAAAAATCGATCTTTTTGGTGCCAAAAAGTCGATATCTCAAATTCAGTCCCAAAACACCCGAAAATTCGATATTTAGGGGTCCCAGAAGCGATCTGTACATGCCTACTCCGTGTTAGAGTATTTTCAAAATACATGCTCAAAACATACTGAAAATCGATCTTTTAGGTGCACAAAAGTCGATATGTGCATGCATCTTCAGTACCCGTTTATATCTCAAATTCAGGCTCAAAACACCCGAAAATTCGATATTTTGGGGTCCCAGAAGCAATCTGTACATGCCTACTCAGTGCTAGAATATTTTCAAAATATAGGCTAAAAACATGCTAAAAATCGATATTTTAGGTGCCAAAAAGTCGATATCTCAAATTCAGTCCCAAAACACCCGAAAATTCGATATTTAGGGGTCCCAGAAGCGATCTGTACATGCCTACTCCGTGTTAGAGTATTTTCAAAATACATGCTCAAAACATACTGAAAATCGATCTTTTAGGTGCACAAAAGTCGATATGTGCATGCATCTTCAGTACCCGTTTATATCTCAAATTCTGGCCCTAAACACCCGAAAATTCGATATTTTGGGGTCCCAGAAGCGATCTGTACATGCCTACTCCGTGTTTTCAAAATTCAGGCCCAAAACATGCTGAAAATCGATATTTTTGGTGCCCAAAGTCAATATGTGCATGTATCTTCTGTACCCGTTTATATCTCAAATTCAGGCTCAAAACACCCGAAAATTCAATATTTTGGGATCCCAGAAGCAATCTGTACATGCCTACTCAGTGCTAGAATATTTTCAAAATATAGGCTAAAAACATGCTAAAAATCGATCTTTTAGGTGCCAAAAAGTCGATATCTCAAATTCAGTCCCAAAACACCCGAAAATTCGATATTTAGGGGTCCCAGAAGCGATCTGTACATGCCTACTCCGTGTTAGAGTATTTTCAAAATATATGCTCAAAACATACTGAAAATCGATCTTTTAGGTGCACAAAAGTCGATATGTGCATGCATCTTCAGTACCCGTTTATATCTCAAATTCTGGCCCTAAACACCCGAAAATTCGATATTTTGGGGTCCCAGAAGCGATCTGTACATGCCTACTCCGTGTTTTCAAAATTCAGGCCCAAAACATGCTGAAAATCAATATTTTTGGTGCCCAAAGTCAATATGTGCATGTATCTTCTGTACCCGTTTATATCTCAAATTCAGGCTCAAAACACCCGAAAATTCAATATTTTGGGATCCCAGAAGCAATCTGTACATGCCTACTCAGTGCTAGAATATTTTCAAAATATAGGCTAAAAACATGCTAAAAATCGATATTTTAGGTGCCAAAAAGTCGATATCTCAAATTCAGTCCCAAAACACCCGAAAATTCGATATTTAGGGGTCCCAGAAGCGATCTGTACATGCCTACTCCGTGTTAGAGTATTTTCAAAATACATGCTCAAAACATACTGAAAATCGATCTTTTAGGTGCACAAAAGTCGATATGTGCATGCATCTTCAGTACCCGTTTATATCTCAAATTCAGGCTCAAAACACCCGAAAATTCAATATTTTGGGGTCCCAGAAGCAATCTGTACATGCCTACTCAGTGTTAGAGTATTTTCAAAATACAGGCCCAAAACATGCTGAAAATCGATATTTTAGATGCCCAAAGTCAATATGTGCATGTATCTTCTGTACCCGTTTATATCTCAAATTCAGGCTCAAAACACCCGAAAATTCAATATTTTGGGGTCCCAGAAGCAATCTGTACATGCCTACACAGTGCTAGAATATTTTCAAAATATAGGCTAAAAACATGCTAAAAATCGACATTTTAGGTGCCAAAAAATCGATATCTCAAATTCAGTCCCAAAACACCCGAAAATTCGATATTTAGAGGTCCCAGAAGGTATCTGTACATGCCTACTCCGTGTTAGAGTATTTTCAAAATACAAGCCAAAAACATACTGAAAATCGATCTTTTAGGTGCCCAAAAGTCGATATGTGCATGCATCTTCAGTACCCGTTTATATCTCAAATTCAGGCTCAAAACACCCGAAAATTCAATATTTTGGGGTCCCAGAAGCAATCTGTACATGCCTACTCAGTGCTAGAATATTTTCAAAATATAGGCTAAAAACATGCTAAAAATCGATCTTTTAGGTGCCAAAAAGTCGATATCTCAAATTCAGTCCCAAAACACCCGAAAATTCGATATTTAGGGGCCCCAGAAGGTATCTGTACATGCCTACTCCGTGTTAGAGTATTTTCAAAATACAAGCCAAAAACATACTGAAAATCGATCTTTTAGGTGCCCAAAAGTCGATATGTGCATGCATCTTCAGTACCCGTTTATATCTCAAATTCAGGCTCAAAACACCCGAAAATTCAATATTTTGGGGTCCCAGAAGCAATCTGTACATGCCTACTCAGTGCTAGAATATTTTCAAAATATAGGCTAAAAACATGCTAAAAATCGATCTTTTAGGTGCCAAAAAGTCGATATCTCAAATTCAGTCCCAAAACACCCGAAAATTCGATATTTAGGGGCCCCAGAAGCGATCTGTACATGCCTACTCAGTGTTAGAGTATTTTCAAAATACATGCTCAAAACATACTGAAAATCGATCTTTTAGGTGCACAAAAGTCGATATGTGCATGCATCTTCAGTACCCGTTTATATCTCAAATTCAGGCTCAAAACACCCGAAAATTCAATATTTTGGGGTCCCAGAAGCAATCTGTACATGCCTACTCAGTGTTAGAGTATTTTCAAAATACAGGCCCAAAACATGCTGAAAATCGATATTTTAGATGCCCAAAGTCAATATGTGCATGTATCTTCTGTACCCGTTTATATCTCAAATTCAGGCTCAAAACACCCGAAAATTCAATATTTTGGGGTCCCAGAAGCAATCTGTACATGCCTACTCAGTGTTAGAGTATTTTCAAAATACAGGCCCAAAACATGCTGAAAATCGATATTTTAGATGCCCAAAGTCAATATGTGCATGTATCTTCTGTACCCGTTTATATCTCAAATTCTGGCCCTAAACACCCGAAAATTCGATATTTGGGGGTCCCAGAAGCGATCTGTACATGCCTACTCCGTGTTAGAGTATTTTCAAAATTCAGGCCCAAAACATGCTGAAAATCGATATTTTTGGTGCCCAAAGTCAATATGTGCATGTATCTTCTGTACCCGTTTATATCTCAAATTCAGGCTCAAAACACCCGAAAATTCAATATTTTGGGGTCCCTGAAGCAATCTGTACATGCCTACTCAGTGCTAGAATATTTTCAAAATATAGGCTAAAAACATGCTAAAAATCGATCTTTTAGGTGCCAAAAAGTCGATATCTCAAATTCAGTCCCAAAACAACCGAAAATTCGATATTTAGGGGTCCCAGAAGCGATCTGTACATGCCTACTCCGTGTTAGAGTATTTTCAAAATACAGGCCCAAAACATGCTGAAAATCGATAATTTAGATGCCCAAAGTCAATATGTGCATGTATCTTCTGTACCCGTTTATATCTCAAATTCAGGCTCAAAACACCCGAAAATTCAATATTTTGGGGTCCCAGAAGCAATCTGTACATGCCTACACTGTGCTAGAATATTTTCAAAATATAGGCTAAAAACATGCTAAAAATCGACATTTTAGGTTCCAAAAAATCGATATCTCAAATTCAGTCCCAAAACACCCGAAAATTCGATATTTAGAGGTCCCAGAAGGTATCTGTATATGCCTACTCCGTGTTAGAGTATTTTCAAAATACAGGCCAAAAGCATACTGAAAATCGATCTTTTAGGTGCCCAAAAGTCGATATGTGCATGCATCTTCTGTACCCGTTTATATCTCAAATTCTGGCCCTAAACACCCGAAAATTCAATATTTTGGGGTCCCAGAAGCAATCTGTACATGCCTACTCAGTGCTAGAATATTTTCAAAATATAGGCTAAAAACATGCTAAAAATCGATCTTTTAGGTGCCAAAAAGTCGATATCTCAAATTCAGTCCCAAAACACCCGAAAATTCGATATGTAGGGGTCCCAGAAGCGATCTGTACATGCCTACTCCGTGTTAGAGTATTTTCAAAATACAGGCCCAAAACATGCTGAAAATCGATAATTTAGATGCCCAAAGTCAATATGTGCATGTATCTTCTGTACCCGTTTATATCTCAAATTCAGGCTCAAAACACCCGAAAATTCAATATTTTGGGATCCCAGAAGCAATCTGTACATGCCTACACTGTGCTAGAATATTTTCAAAATATAGGCTAAAAACATGCTAAAAATCGACATTTTAGGTGCCAAAAAATCGATATCTCAAATTCAGTCCCAAAACACCCGAAAATTCGATATTTAGAGGTCCCAGAAGGTATCTGTATATGCCTACTCCGTGTTAGAGTATTTTCAAAATACAGGCCAAAAGCATACTGAAAATCGATCTTTTAGGTGCCCAAAAGTCGATATGTGCATGCATCTTCTGTACCCGTTTATATCTCAAATTCTGGCCCTAAACACCCGAAAATTCGATATTTTGGGGTCCCAGAAGCGATCTGTACATGCCTACTCCGTGTTAGAGTATTTTCAAAATTCAGGCCCAAAACATGCTGAAAATCGATATTTTTGGTGCCCAAAGTCAATATGTGCATGTATCTTCTGTACCCGTTTATATCTCAAATTCAGGCTCAAAACACCCGAAAATTCAATATTTTGGGGTCCCAGAAGCAATCTGTACATGCCTACTCAGTGCTAGAATATTTTCAAAATATAGGCTAAAAACATGCTAAAAATCGATCTTTTAGGTGCCAAAAAGTCGATATCTCAAATTCAGTCGCAAAACACCCGAAAATTCGATATTAAGGGGTCCCAGAAGCGATCTGTACATGCCTACTCCGTGTTAGAGTATTTTCAAAATACATGCTCAAAACATACTGAAAATCGATCTTTTAGGTGCACAAAAGTCGATATGTGCATGCATCTTCAGTACCCGTTTATATCTCAAATTCAGGCTCAAAACACCCGAAAATTCAATATTTTGGGGTCCCAGAAGCAATCTGTACATGCCTACTCAGTGTTAGAGTATTTTCAAAATTCAGGCCCAAAACATGCTGAAAATCGATATTTTAGATGCCCAAAGTCAATATGTGCATGTATCTTCTGTACCCGTTTATATCTCAAATTCAGGCTCAAAACACCCGAAAATTCAATATTTTGGGGTCCCAGAAGCAATCTGTACATGCCTACACAGTGCTAGAATATTTTCAAAATATAGGCTAAAAACATGCTAAAAATCGACATTTTATGTGCCAAAAAATCGATATCTCAAATTCAGTCCCAAAACACCCGAAAATTCGATATTTAGAGGTCCCAGAAGGTATCTGTACATGCCTACTCCGTGTTAGAGTATTTTCAAAATACAAGCCAAAAACATACTGAAAATCGATCTTTTAGGTGCCCAAAAGTCGATATGTGCATGCATCTTCTGTACCCGTTTATATCTCAAATTCTGGCCCTAAACACCCGAAAATTCGATATTTTGGGGTCCCAGAAGCGATCTGTACATGCCTACTCAGTGCTAGAATATTTTCAAAATATAGGCTAAAAACATGCTAAAAATCGATCTTTTAGGTTCCAAAAAGTCGATATCTCAAATTCAGTCCCAAAACACCCGAAAATTCGATATTTAGGGGCCCCAGAAGCGATCTGTACATGCCTACTCAGTGTTAGAGTATTTTCAAAATACATGCTCAAAACATACTGAAAATCGATCTTTTAGGTGCACAAAAGTCGATATGTGCATGCATCTTCAGTACCCGTTTATATCTCAAATTCAGGCTCAAAACACCCGAAAATTCAATATTTTGGGGTCCCAGAAGCAATCTGTACATGCCTACTCAGTGCTAGAATATTTTCAAAATATAGGCTAAAAACATGGTAAAAATCGATCTTTTAGGTGCCAAAAAGTCGATATCTCAAATTCAGTCCCAAAACACCCGAAAATTCGATATTTAGGGGCCCCAGAAGCGATCTGTACATGCCTACTCAGTGTTAGAGTATTTTCAAAATACATGCTCAAAACATACTGAAAATCGATCTTTTAGGTGCACAAAAGTCGATATGTGCATGCATCTTCAGTACCCGTTTATATCTCAAATTCAGGCTCAAAACACACGAAAATTCAATATTTTGGGGTCCCAGAAGCAATCTGTACATGCCTACTCAGTGTTAGAGTATTTTCAAAATACAGGCCCAAAACATGCTGAAAATCGATATTTTAGATGTCCAAAGTCAATATGTGCATGTATCTTCTGTACCCGTTTATATCTCAAATTCAGGCTCAAAACACCCGAAAATTCAATATTTTGGGGTCCCAGAAGCAATCTGTACATGCCTACTCAGTGTTAGAGTATTTTCAAAATACAGGCCCAAAACATGCTGAAAATCGATATTTTAGATGCCCAAAGTCAATATGTGCATGTATCTTCTGTACCCGTTTATATCTCAAATTCTGGCCCTAAACACCCGAAAATTCGATATTTGGGGGTCCCAGAAGCGATCTGTACATGCCTACTCCGTGTTAGAGTATTTTCAAAATTCAGGCCCAAAACTTGCTGAAAATCGATATTTTTGGTGCCCAAAGTCAATATGTGCATGTATCTTCTGTACCCGTTTATATCTCAAATTCAGGCTCAAAACACCCGAAAATTCAATATTTTGGGGTCCCTGAAGCAATCTGTACATGCCTACTCAGTGCTAGAATATTTTCAAAATATAGGCTAAAAACATGCTAAAAATCGATCTTTTAGGTGCCAAAAAGTCGATATCTCAAATTCAGTCCCAAAACAACCGAAAATTCGATATTTATGGGTCCCAGAAGCG
Organism: Petrolisthes cinctipes; assembly: GCA_033782935.1. Taxonomy (NCBI): domain Eukaryota; kingdom Metazoa; phylum Arthropoda; class Malacostraca; order Decapoda; family Porcellanidae; genus Petrolisthes; species Petrolisthes cinctipes. The sequence goes on along the minus strand of JAWQEG010001125.1, from coordinate 188,270 downwards.
ATCTGTACATGCCTACTCCGTGTTAGAGTATTTTCAAAATACAGGCCCAAAACATGCTGAAAATCGATAATTTAGATGCCCAAAGTCAATATGTGCATGTATCTTCTGTACCCGTTTATATCTCAAATTCAGGCTCAAAACACCCGAAAATTCAATATTTTGGGATCCCAGAAGCAATCTGTACATGCCTACACTGTGCTAGAATATTTTCAAAATATAGGCTAAAAACATGCTAAAAATCGACATTTTAGGTTCCAAAAAATCGATATCTCAAATTCAGTCCCAAAACACCCGAAAATTCGATATTTAGAGGTCCCAGAAGGTATCTGTATATGCCTACTCCGTGTTAGAGTATTTTCAAAATACAGGCTAAAAGCATACTGAAAATCGATCTTTTAGGTGCCCAAAAGTCGATATGTGCATGCATCTTCTGTACCCGTTTATATCTCAAATTCTGGCCCTAAACACCCGAAAATTCAATATTTTGGGGTCCCAGAAGCAATCTGTACATAGGCGCCTACTCAGTGCTAGAATATTTTCAAAATATAGGCTAAAAACATGCTAAAAATCGATCTTTTAGGTGCCAAAAAGTCGATATCTCAAATTCAGTCCCAAAACACCCGAAAATTCGATATGTAGGGGTCCCAGAAGCGATCTGTACATGCCTACTCCGTGTTAGAGTATTTTCAAAATACAGGCCCAAAACATGCTGAAAATCGATAATTTAGATGCCCAAAGTCAATATGTGCATGTATCTTCTGTACCCGTTTATATCTCAAATTCAGGCTCAAAACACCCGAAAATTCAATATTTTGGGATCCCAGAAGCAATCTGTACATGCCTACACTGTGCTAGAATATTTTCAAAATATAGGCTAAAAACATGCTAAAAATCGACATTTTAGGTGCCAAAAAGTCGATATCTCAAATTCAGTCCAAAAACACCCGAAAATTCAATATTTTATGGTCCCAGAAGCAATCTGTACATGCCTACTCCGTGTTAGAGTATTTTCAAAATACAGGTCAAAAACATACTGAAAATCGATCTTTTAGGTGCCAAAAAGTCGATATGTGCATGCATCTTCTGTACCCGTTTATATCTCAAATTCTGGCCCTAAACACCCGTAAATTCGATATTTTGGGGTCCCAGAAGCGATCTGTACATGCCTACTCCGTGTTAGAGTATTTTCAAAATATAGGCTCAAAACATGCTAAAAATAGATATTTTAGGTGCGTAAAGGCAATATCTCAAATTCAGGCCCAAAACACCCGAAAATTCGATATTTTGGGGTCCCAGAAGCGATCTGTACATGCCTACTCCGTGTTAGAGTATTTTCAAATTACAGGCCCAAAACATGCTCAAAATCGATGTTTTAGGTGCCCAAAAGTCGATATGTGCATGCATCTTCAGTACCCGTTTATATCTCAAATTCAGGCTCAAAACACCAGAAAATTCGATATTTTGGGGTCCCAGAAGCGATCTGTACATGCCTACTCCGTGTTAGAGTATTTTCAAAATACAGGTCAGAAACATGCTGAAAATCGATATTTTAGATGCCCAAAGTCAATATGTGCATGTATCTTCTGTACCCGTTTATATCTCAAATTCAGGCTCAAAACACCCGAAAATTTAATATTTTGGGGTCCTAGAAGCAATCTGTACATGCCTACTCAGTGATAGAATTTAATCAAAATATAGGGTACAAACATGCTAAAAATCGATATTTTATGTGCCAAAAAGTCGATATCTCAAATTCAGTCCCAAAACACCCGAAAATTCGATATTTTGGGGTCCCAGAAGCGATCTGTACATGCCTACTCCGTGTTAGAGTATTTTCAAAATACAGGCCAAAAACATACTGAAAATCGATATTTTAGGTGCGTAAAGGCGACATCTCAAATTAAGGCCCAAAACACACGAAAATTCGATATTTAGGGGTCCCAGAAGCGATCTGTACATGCCTACTCCGTGTTAGAGTATTTTCAAAATACAGGCCAAAAACATACTGAAAATCGATCTTTTAGGTGCTCAAAAGTCTATATGTGCATGCATCTTCTGTACCCGTTTATATCTCAAATTCTGGCCCTAAACACCCGAAAATTCGATATTTTGGGGTCCCAGAAGCGATCTGTACATGCCTACTCCGTGTTAGAGTATTTTCAAAATTCAGGCCCAAAACATGCTGAAAATCGATATTTTTGGTGCCCAAAGTCAATATGTGTATGCATCTTCTATACTCGTTTATATCTCAAATTCAGGCTCAAAACACCCGAAAATTCGATATTTTGGGGTCCCAGAAGCGATCTGTACATGCCTACGCAGTGCTAGAATGTTTTCAAAATATAGGCTCAAAACATGCTCAAAATCGATATTTTAGGTGCCCAAAAGTCGATATTTGCATGCATCTTCTGTACTCGTTTATATCTCAAATTCAAGCTCAAAACACCCGAAAATTCAATATTTAGGGGTCCCAGAAGCGATCTGTACATGCCTACTCAGTGCTAGAATATTTTCAAAATATAGGCTCAAAACATGCTAAAAATCGATATTTTACGAGCGTAAAGGCGATATCTCAAATTCAGGCCAAAAACACCCGAAAATTCGATATTTTGGGGTCCCAGAAGCGATCTGTACATGCCTACTCAGTGCTAGAATATTTTCAAAATATAGGCTCAAAACATGCTAAAAATCGATATTTTACGAGCGTAAAGGCGATATCTCAAATTCAGGCCAAAAACACCCGAAAATTCGATATTTTGGGGTCCCAGAAGCGATCTGTACATGCCTACTCAGTGCTAGAATATTTTCAAAATAAAGGCTCAAAACATGATAAAAATCGATATTTTAGGTGCGTAAAAGCGATATCTCAAATTCAGGCCCAAAACATCCGTAAATTCGATATTTTGGGGTCCCAGAAGCGATCTGTACATGCCTACTCCGTGTTAGAGTATTTTCAAAATACAGGCCCAAAACAGGCTCAAAATCGATGTTTTAGGTGCCCTAAAGTGCATGCATCTTCAGTACCCGTTTATATCTCAAATTCAGGCTCAAAACACCCGAAAATTCGATATTTTGGGGTCCAAAAGCGATCTGTACATGCCTACTCCGTGTTAGAGTATTTTCAAAATACAGGCCCTAAACATGCTGAAAATCGATATTTTAGATGCACAAAGTCAATATGTGCATATATCATCTGTACCCATTTATATCTCAAATTCAGGCTCAAAACACCCGAAAATTCAATATTTTGGGGACCCAGAAGCGATCTGTACATGCCTAGTCAGTGCTAGAATGTTTTCAAAATATAGGCTAAAAACATGCTAAAAATCGACATTTTAGGTGCCCAAAAGTCGATATGTGCATGCATCTTCTGTACTCGTTTATATCTCAAATTCAAGCTCAAAACACCCGAATATTCGATATTTATGGGTCCCAGAAGCGATCTGTACATGCCTACTCAGTGCTAGAATATTTTCAAAATATAGGCTCAAAACATGCTAAAAATCGATATTTTACAAGCGTAAAGGCGATATCTCAAATTCAGGCCCAAAACACCCGAAAATTCGATATTTTTGGGTCCAAGAAGCGATCTGTACATGCCTACTCAGTGCTAGAATATTTTCAAAATATAGGCCTAAAACATGCTAAAAATCGATATTTTAGGTGCGTAAAGGCGATATCTCAAATTCAGGCCCAAAACACCCGAAAATTCGATATTTTGGGGTCCCAGAAGCGATCTGTACATGCCTACTCAGTGTTAGAGTATTTTCAAAATACAGGCCCAAAACATGCTTAAAATCGATGTTTTAGGTGCCCAAAAGTCGATATGTGCATGCATCTTCAGTACCCGTTTATATCTCAAATTCAGGCTCAAAACACCCGAAAATTCGATATTTTGGGGTCCCAGAAGCGATCTGTACATGCCTACTCCGTGTTAGAGTATTTTCAAAATACAGGCCCAAAACATGCTCAAAATCGATATTTTAGATGCACAAAGTCTATATGTGCATATATCTTCGGTACCCGTTTATATCTCAAATTCAGGCTCAAAACACCCGAAAATTCAATATTTTGGGGTCCCAGAAGCAATCTGTACATGCCTTCTCAGTGCTAGAATATTTTCAAAATATAGGCTCAAAACATGCTAAAAATCGATATTTTAGGTGCGTATAGGCGATATCTCAAATTCAGGCCCAAAAACACCCGAAAATTCGATATTATGGGGTCCCCGAAGCGATATGTACATGCCTACTCCGTGTTAGAGTATTTTCAAAATACAGGCCCAAAACATGCTCAAAATCGATGTTTTAGGTGCCCAAAAGTCGATATGTGCATTCATCTTCAGTACCCGTTTATATCTCAAATTCAGGCCAAAACACCCGAAAATTCGATATTTTAGGGTCCCAGAAGCGATCTGTACATGCCTACTCCGTGTTAGAGTATTTTCAAAATACATGCCCAAAACATGCTGAAAATCGATATTTTAGATGCCCAAAGTCAATACGTGCATGTTTCTTCTGTACCCGTTTATATCTCAAATTCAGGCTCAAAACACCCAAAAATTCGATATTTAGGGGTCCCAAAAGCGATCTGTACATGCCTACTCAGTGCTAGAATATTTTCAAAATATAGGCTCAAAACATGCTAAAAATCGATATTTTAGGTGCGTTAAGGCGATATCTCAAATTCAGGCCTAAAACACCCGAAAATTCGATATTTAGGGGTCCCAGAAGCGATCTGTACATGCCTACTCCGTGTTAGAGTATTTTCAAAATATAGGCCAAAAACATACTGAAAATCGATCTTTTAGATGCTCAAAACTCTATATGTGCATGCATCTTCTGTACCCGTTTATATCTCAAATTCTGGCCCTAAACACCCGAAAATTCGATATTTTGGGGTCCCAGAAGCGATCTGTACATGCCTACTCCGTGTTAGAGAATTTTCAAAATTCAGGCCCAAAACATGCTAAAAATCGATATTTTTGGTGCCCAAAGTCAATATGTGTATGCATCTTCTATACTCGTTTATATCTCAAATTCAGGCTCAAAACATCCGATAATTCGATATTTTGGGGTCCCAGAAGCAATCTGTAAATGCCTACTCCGTGTTAGAGTATTTTCAAAATACAGGCCAAAAACATACTGAAAATCGATGTTCTAGGTGCCCAAAAGTCGATATGTGCATGCATCTTCTGTACCCGTTTATATCTCAAATTCTGGCCCTAAACACCCGAAAATACGATATTTTGGCGTCCCAGAAGCGATCTGTACATGCCTACTTCGTGTTAGAGTATTTTCAAAATTCAGGCCCAAAACATGCTGAAAATCGATATTTTTGGTGCCCAAAGTCAATATGTGTTTGCATCTTCTATACTCGTTTATATCTCAAATTCAGGCTTAAAACACCCGAAAATTCGATATTTTGGGGTCCCAGAAGCGATCTGTACATGCCTACTCAGTGCTCGAATGTTTTCAAAATATAGGCTCAAAACATGCTCAAAATCGATATTTTAGGTGCCCAAAAGTCGATATGTGCATGCATCTTCTGTACTCGTTTATATCTCAAATTCAGGCTCAAAACACCCGAAAAATCGATATTTTGGGGTCCCAGAAGCGATCTGTACATGCCTACTCAGTGCTAGACTATTTTCAAAATATGGGCTCAAAACATGCTAAAAATCGATATTTTAGGTGCGTATAGCCGATCTCTCAAATTCAGGCCCAAAAACACCCGAAAATTCGATATTATGGGGTCCCAGATTCGATCTGTACATGCCTACTCCGTGTTAGAGTATTTACAAAATACAGGCCCAAAACATGCTCAAAATCGATGTTTTAGGTGCCCAAAAGTCGATATGTGCATGCATCTTCAGTACCCGTTTATATCTCAAATTCAGGCCAAAACACCCGAAAATTCGATATTTTGGGGTCCCAGAAGCGATATGTACATGCCTACTCCGTGTTAGAGTATTTTCAAAATACATGCCCAAAACATGCTGAAAATCGATATTTTAGATGCCCAAAGTCAATATGTGCATGTATCTTCTGTACCCATTTATATCTCAAATTCAGGCTTAAAACACCCGAAAATTCGATATTTAGGGGTCCCAAAAGCGATCTGTACATGCCTACTCAGTGCTAGAATATTTTCAAAATATAGGCTCAAAACATGCTAAAAATAGATATTTTAGGTGCGTAAAGGCGATATCTCAAATTCAATCCCAAAACACCCGAAAATTCGATATTTAGGGGTTCCAGAAGGGATCTGTACATGCCTACTCCGTGTTAGAGTATTTTCAAAATACAGGCAAAAAACATACTGAAAATCGATCTTTTAGGTGCCAAAAAGTCGATATGTGCATGCATCTTCTGTACCCGTTTATATCTCAAATTCTGGCCCTAAATACCCGTAAATTCGATATTTTGGGGTCCCAGAAGCGATCTGTACATGCCTACTCCGTGTTAGAGTATTTTCAAAATATAGGCTCAAAACATGCTAAAAATAGATATTTTAGGTGCGTAAAGGCGATATCCCAAATTCAGGCCCAAAACACCCGAAAATTCGATATTTTGGGGTCCCAGAAGCGATCTGTACATGCCTACTCCGTGTTAGAGTATTTTCAAAATACAGGCCCAAAACATGCTCAAAATCGATATTTTAGATGCCCAAAGTCAATATGTGCATGTATCTACTGTACCCGTTTATATCTCAAATTCAGGCTCAAAACACCCGAAAATTTAATATTTTGGGGTCCCAGAAGCAATCTGTACATGCCTACTCAGTGCTAGAATTTAATCAAAATATAGGGTACAAACATGCTAAAAATCGATATTTTATGTGCCAAAAAGTCGATATCTCAAATTCAGTCCCAAAACACCCGAAAATTCGATATTTTGGGGTCCCAGAAGCGATCTGTACATGCCTACTCCGTGTTAGAGTATTTTCAAAATACAGGCCAAAAACATACTGAAAATCGATATTTTAGGTGCGTAAAGGCGATATCTCAAATTGAGACCCAAAACACACGAAAATTCGATATTTAGGGGTCCCAGAAGCGATCTGTACATGCCTACTCCGTGTTAGAGTATTTTCAAAATTCAGGCCTAAAACATGCTGAAAATCGATATTTTTGGTGCCCAAAGTCAATATGTGTATGCATCTTCTATACTCGTTTATATCTCAAATTCAGGCTCAAAACACCCGAAAATTTGATATTTTGGGGTCCCAGAAGCGATCTGTACATGCCTAAGCAGTGCTACAATGTTTTCAAAATATAGGCTCAAAACATGCTCAAAATCGATATTTTAGGTGCCCAAAAGTCGATATGTGCATGCATCTTCTGTACTCGTTTATATCTCAAATTCAAGCTCAAAACACCCGAAAATTCGATATTTAGGGGTCCCAGAAGCGATCTGTACATGCCTACTCAGTGCTAGAATATTTTCAAAATATAGGCTCAAAACATGATAAAAATCGATATTTTAGGTGCGTAAAAGCGATATCTCAAATTCAGGCCCAAAACATCCGAAAATTCGATATTTTGGGGTCCCAGAAGCGATCTGTACATGCCTACTCCGTGTTAGAGTATTTTCAAAATACAGGCCCAAAACATGCTCAAAATCGATGTTTTAGGTGCCCAAAAGTGCATGCATCTTCAGTACCCGTTTATATCTCAAATTCAGGCTCAAAACACCAGAAAATTCGATATTTTGGGGTCCCAGAAGCGATCTGTACATGCCTACTCCGTGTTAGAGTATTTTCAAAATACAGGCCCTAAGCATGCTGAAAATCGATATTTTAGATGCACAAAGTCAATATGTGCATATATCTTCTGTACCCGTTTATATCTCAAATTCAGGCTCAAAATACCCGAAAATTCAATATTTTGGGAACCCAGAAGCGATCTGTACATGCCTAGTCAGTGCTAGAATGTTTTCAAAATATAGACTAAAAACATGCTAAAAATCGACATTTTAGGTGCCCAAAAGTCGATATGTGCATGCATCTTCTGTACTCGTTTATATCTCAAATTCATGCTCAAAACACCCGAAAATTCGATATTTAGGGGTCCCAGAAGCGATCTGTACATGCCTACTCAGTGCTAGAATATTTTCAAAATATAAGCTCAAAACATGCTAAAAATCGATATTTTACGAGCGTAAAGGCGATATCTCAAATTCAGGCCCAAAACACCCGAAAATTCGATATTTTTGGGTCCAAGAAGCGATCTGTACATGCCTACTCAGTGATAGAATATTTTCAAAATATAGGCCTAAAACATGCTAAAAATCGATATTTTAGGTGCGTAAAGGCGATATCTCAAATTCAGGCCCAAAACACCCAAAAATTCTATATTTTGGGGTCCCAGAAGCGATCTGTACATGCCTACTCCGTGTTAGAGTATTTTCAAAATACAGGCCCAAAACATGCTTAAAATCGATGTTTTAGGTGCCCAAAAGTCGATATGTGTATGCATCTTCAGTACCCGTTTATATCTCAAATTCTGGCCCTAAACACCCGAAAATTCGATATTTTGGGGTCCCAGAAGCGATCTGTACATGCCTACTCCGTGTTAGAGTATTTTCAAAATTCAGGCCCAAAACATGCTGAAAATCGATATTTTTGGTGCCCAAAGTCAATATGTGTATGCATCTTCTACACTCGTTTATATCTCAAATTCAGGCTCAAAACACCCGAAAATTAGATATTTTGGGGTCCCAGAAGCGATCTGTACATGCCTACGCAGTGCTAGAATGTTTTCAAAATATAGGCTCAAAACATGCTCAAAATCGATATTTTAGGTGCCCAAAAGTCGATATGTGCATGCATCTTCAGTACCCGTTTATATCTCAAATTCAGGCTCAAAACACCCGAAAATTCAATATTTTAGGGTCCCAGAAGCAATCTGTACATGCCTACTCAGTGCTAGAATATTTTCAAAATATAGGCTAAAAACATGCTAAAAATCGATATTTTAGGTGCCAAAAAGTCGATATCTCAAATTCAGTCCCAAAACACCCGAAAATTCGATATTTAGCGGTTCCAGAAGCGATCTGTACATGCATACTCCGTGTTAGAGTATTTTCAAAATACAGGCCAAAAACATCCTCAAAATCGATCTTTTAGGTGCCCAAAAGTCGATATGTGCATGCATCTTCTGTACCCGTTTATATCTCAAATTCTGACCCTAAACACCCGAAAATTCGATATTTTGGGTTCCCTGAAGCAATCTGTACATGCCTACTCTGTGTTAGAGTATTTTCAAAATTCAGGCCCAAAATATGCTGAAAATCGATATTTTTGGTGCCCAAAGTCAATATGTGTATGCATCTTCTATACTCGTTTATATCTCAAATTCAGGCTCAAAACACCCGAAATTTCGATATTTTGGGGTCCCAGAAGCAATCTGTACATGCCTACTCCGTGTTAGAGTATTTTCAAAATACATGCCCAAAACATGCTGAAAATCGATATTTTAGATGCCCAAAGTCAATATGTGCATATATCTTCTGTACCCGTATATATCTCAAATTCAGGCTCAAAACACCCGAAAATTAAATATTTTGGGGTCCCAGAAGCAATCTGTACATGCCTACTCAGTGCTAGAATATTTTCAAAATATAGGCTAAAAACATGCTAAAAATCGGTATTTTAGGTGCCAAAAAGTCGATATCTCAAATTCAGTCTCAAAACACCCGAAAATTCGATATTTAGGGGTCCCAGAAGCGATCTGTACATGCCTACTCCGTGTTAGAGTATTTTCAAAATACAGGCCAAAAACATACTGAAAATCGATCTTTTAGGTGCCCAAAAGTCGATATGTGCATGCATCTTCTGTACCCGTTTATATCTCAAATTCTGGCCCTAAACACCCGAAAATTCGATGTTTTGGGGTCCCAGAAGCGATCTGTACATGCCTACTCCGTGTTAGAGTATTTTCAAAATTCAGGCCCAAAACATGCTGAAAATCGATATTTTTGGTGCCCAAAGTCAATATGTGTATGCATCTTCTATACTCGTTTATATCTCAAATTCAGGCTCAAAACACCCGAAAATTCGATATTTTGGGGTCCCAGAAGCGATCTGTACATGCCTACTCAGTGCTAGAATGTTTTCAAAATATAGGCTCAAAACATGCTCAAAATCGATATTTTAGGTGCCCAAAAGTCGATATGTGCATGCATCTTCTGTACTCGTTTATATCTCAAATTCAGGATCAAAACACCCGAAAATTCGATATTTTGGGGTCCCAGAAGCGATCTGTACATGCCTAGTCAGTGCTAGAATATTTTCAAAATATGGGCTCAAAACATGCTAAAAATCGATATTTTAGGTGCCAAAAAGTCGATATCTCAAATTCAGTCCCAGAACAACCGAAAATTCGATATTTAGGGGTCCCAGAAGCGATCTGTACATGCCTACTCCGTGTTAGAGTATTTTCAAAATACAGGCCAAAAACATACTGAAAATCGATCTTTTAGGTGCCCAAAAGTCGATATGTGCATGCATCTTCTGTACCCGTTTATATCTCAAATTCTGGCCCTAAACTCCCGAAAATACGATATTTTGGGGTCCCAGAAGCGATCTGTACATGCCTACTCCGTGTTAGAGTATTTTCAAAATTCAGGCATAAAAAACATTCTGAAAATCGATATTTTTGGTGCCCTAAGTCAATATGTGTATGCATCTTCTATACTCGTTTATATCTCAAATTCAGGCTCAAAACACCCGAAAATTCGATATTTTGGGGTCCCAGAAGCGATCTGTACATGCCTACTCCGTGTTAGAGTATTTTCAAAATACAGGCCAAAAACATACTGAAAATCGATATTTTAGGTGCGTAAAGGCGATATCTCAAATTTAGGCCCAAAACACCCGTAAATTCGATATTTAGGGGTCCCAGAAGCGATCTGTACATGCCTACTCCGTGTTAGAGTATTTTCAAAATACAGGCAAAAAACATACTGAAAATCGATCTTTTAGGTGCTCAAAAGTCTATATGTGCATGCATCTTCTGTACCCGTTTATATCTCAAATTCTGGCCCTAAACACCCGAAAATTCGATATTTTGGGGTCCCAGAAGCGATCTGTACATGCCTACTCCGTGTTAGAGTATTTTCAAAATTCAGGCCCAAAACATGCTGAAAAACGATATTTTTGGTGCCCAAAGTCAATATGTGTATGCATCTTCTATACTCGTTTATATCTCAAATTCAGGCTCAAAACACCCGAAAATTCGATATTTTGGGGTCCCAGAAGCGATCTGTACATGCCTACGCAGTGCTAGAATGTTTTCAAAATATAGGCTTAAAATATGCTCAAAATCGATATTTTAGGAGCCCAAAAGTCGATATGTGCATGCATCTTCGGTACCCGTTTATATCTCAAAATCAAGCTCAAAACACCCGAAAATTAAATATTTTGGGGTCCCAGAAGCAATCTGTACATGCCTACTCAGTGCTAGAATATTTTTAAAATATAGGCTAAAAACATGCTGAAAATCGATATTTTAGGTGCCAAAAAGTCGATATCTCATATTCAGTCCCAAAACACCCGAAAATTCGATATTTAGGGGTCCCAGAAGCGATCTGTACATGCATACTCCGTGTTAGAGTATTTTCAAAATACAGGCAAAAAACATCCTCAAAATCGATCTTTTAGGTGCCCAAAAGTCGATATGTGCATGCATCTTCTGTACCCGTTTATATCTCAAATTCTGACCCTAAACACCCGAAAATTCGATATTTTGGGGTCCCTGAAGCGATCTGTACATGCCTACTCCGTGTTAGAGTATTTTCAAAATTCAGGCCCAAAATATGCTGAAAATCGATATTTTTGGTGCTTAAAGTCAATATGTGTATGCATCTTCTATACTCGTTTATATCTAAAATTCAGGCTCAAAACACCCGAAAATTCGACATTTTGGGGTCCCAGAAGCGATCTGTACATGCCTACTCAGTGCTAGAATGTTTTCAAAATATAGGCTCAAAACATGTTCAAAATCGATATTTTAGGTGCCCAAAAGTCGATATGTGCATGCATCTTCTGTACTCGTTTATATCTCAAATTCAGGCTCTAAACAACCGAAAATTCGATATTTTGGGGTCCCAGAAGCGATCTGTACATGCCTACTCAGTGCTAGAATATTTTCAAAATATAGGCTCAAAACATGCTAAAAATGGTGCGTTAAGGCGATATCTCAAATTCAGTCCCAAAACACCCGAAAATTCGATATTTAGGGGTCCCAGAAGCGATATGTACATGCCTACTCCGTGTTAGAGTATTTTCAAAATACAGGCCAAAAACATACTGAAAATCGATCTTTTAGATGCTCAAAACTCTATATGTGCATGCATCTTCTGTACCCGTTTATATCTCAAATTCTGGCCCTAAACACCCGAAAATACGATATTTTGGGGTCCCAGAAGCGATCTGTACATGCCTACTCCGTGTTAGAGTATTTTCAAAATTCAGGCCCAAAACATGCTGAAAATCGATATTTTTGGTGCCCAAAGTCAATATGTGTATGTATCTTCTATACTCGTTTATATCTCAAATTCAGGCTCAAAACACCCGAAAATTCGACATTTTGGGGTCCCAGAAGCGATCTGTACATGCCTACTCAGTGCTAGAATGTTTTCAAAATATAGGCTCAAAACATGCTCAAAATCGATATTTTAGGTGCCCAAAAGTCGATATGTGCATGCATCTTCTGTACTTGTTTATATCTCAAATTCAGGCTCAAAACACCCGAAAATTCGATATTTTGGGGTCCCAGAAGCGATCTGTACATGCCTACTCAGTGCTAGAATATTTTCAAAATATGGGCTCAAAACATGCTAAAAATCGATATTTTAGGTGCGTATAGGCGATATCTCAAATTCAGGCCCAAAAACACCCGAAAATTCGATATTATGGGGTCCCAGATTCGATCTGTACATGCCTACTCTGTGTTAGAGTATTTACAAAATACAGGCCCAAAACATGCTCAAAATCGATGTTTTAGGTGCCCAAAAGTCGATATGTGCATGCATCTTCAGTACCCGTTTATATCTCAAATTCAGGCCAAAACACCCGAAAATTCGATATTTTTGGGTCCCAGAAGCGATCTTTACATGCCTACTCCGTGTTAGAGTATTTTCAAAATACAGGCCCAAAACATGCTGAAAATCGATATTTTAGATGCCCAAAGTCAATATGTGCATATATCTTCTGTACCCGTTTATATCTCAATTTCAGGCTCAAAACACCCAAAAATTCGATATTTAGGGGTCCCAAAAGCGATCTGTACATGCCTACTCAGTGCTAGAATATTTTCAAAATATAGGCTCAAAACATGCTAAAAATCGATATTTTAGGTGCGTTAAGGCGATATCTCAAATTCAGGCCCAAAACACCCGAAAATTCGATATTTAGGGGTCCCAGAAGCGATCTGTACATGCCTACTCCGTGTTAGAGTATTTTCAAAATACAGGCCAAAAACATACTAAAAATCGATCTTTTAGATGCTCAAAACTCTATATGTGCATGCATCTTCTGTACCCGTTTATATCTCAAATTCTGGCCCTAAACACCCGAAAATTCGATATTTTGGTGTCCCAGAAGCGATCTGTACATGCCTACTCCGTGTTAGAGTATTTTCAAAATTCAGGCCCAAAACATGCTGAAAAACGATATTTTTGGTGCCCAAAGTCAATATGTGTATGCATCTTCTATACTCGTTTATATCTCAAATTCAGGCTCAAAACACCCGAAAATTCGATATTTTGGGGTCCCAGAAGCGATCTGTACATGCCTACGCAGTGCTAGAATGTTTTCAAAATATAGGCTTAAAACATGCTCAAAATCGATATTTTAGGTGCACAAAAGTCGATATGTGCATGCATCTTCGGTACCCGTTTATATCTCAAAATCAGGCTCAAAACACCCGAAAATTAAATATTTTGGGGTCCCAGAAGCAATCTGTACATGCCTACTCAGAGCTAGAATATTTTTAAAATATAGGCTAAAAACATGCTAAAAATCGATATTTTAGGTGCCAAAAAGTCGATATCTCAAATTCAGTCCCAAAACACCCGAAAATTCGATATTTAGGGGTCCCAGAAGCGATCTGTACATGCATACTCCGTGTTAGAGTATTTTCAAAATACAGGCCAAAAACATCCTCAAAATCGATCTTTTAGGTGCCCAAAAGTCGATATGTGCATGCATCTTCTGTACCCGTTTATATCTCAAATTCTGACCCTAAACACCCGAAAATTCGATATTTTGGGGTCCCTGAAGCGATCTGTACATGCATACTCCGTGTTAGAGTATTTTCAAAATTCAGGCCCAAAATATGCTGAAAATCGATATTTTTGGTGCTTAAAGTCAATATGTGTATGCATCTTCTATACTCGTTTATATCTAAAATTCAGGCTCAAAACACCCGAAAATTCGACATTTTGGGGTCCCAGAAGCGATCTGTACATGCCTACTCAGTGCTAGAATGTTTTCAAAATATAGGCTCAAAACATGTTCAAAATCGATATTTTAGGTGCCCAAAAGTCGATATGTGCATGCATCTTCTGTACTCGTTTATATCTCAAATTCAGTCCCAAAACACCCGAAAATTCGATATTTAGGGGTCCCAGAAGCGATATGTACATGCCTACTCCGTGTTAGAGTATTTTCAAAATACAGGCCAAAAACATACTGAAAATCGATCTTTTAGATGCTCAAAACTCTATATGTGCATGCATCTTCTGTACCCGTTTATATCTCAAATTCTGGCCCTAAACACCCGAAAATACGATATTTTGGGGTCCCAGAAGCGATCTGTACATGCCTACTCCGTGTTAGAGTATTTTCAAAATTCAGGCCCAAAACATGCTGAAAATCGATATTTTTGGTGCCCAAAGTCAATATGTGTATGTATCTTCTATACTCGTTTATATCTCAAATTCAGGCTCAAAACACCCGATAATTCGATATTTTGGGGTCCCAGAAGCAATCTGTACATGCCTACGCAGTGCTAGAATGTTTTCAAAATATAGGCTCAAAACATGCTTAAAATCGATATTTTAGGTGCCCAAAAGTCGATATGTGCATGCATCTTCGGTACCCGTTTATATCTCAAATTCAGGCTCAAAACACCCGAAAATTCAATATTTTGGGGTCCCAGAAGCAATCTGTACATGCCTACTCAGTGCTAGAATATTTTCAAAATATAGGCTAAAAACATGCTACAAATCGATATTTTAGGTGCCAAAAAGTCGATATCTCAAATTCAGTCCCAAAACACCCGAAAATTCGATATTTAGGGGTCCCAGAAGCGATCTGTACATGCCTACTCCGTGTTAGAGTATTTACAAAATACAGGCCCAAAACATGCTCAAAATCGATGTTTTAGGTGCCCAAAAGTCGATATGTGCATGCATCTTCAGTACCCGTTTATATCTCAAATTCAGGCCAAAACACCCGAAAATTCGATATTTTAGGGTCCCAGAAGCGATCTGTACATGCCTACTCCGTGTGAGAGTATTTTCAAAATACATGCCCAAAACATGCTGAAAATCGATATTTTAGATGCCCAAAGTCAATACGTGCATGTTTCTTCAGTACCCGTTTATATCTCAAATTCAGGCTCAAAACACCCAAAAATTCGATATTTAGGGGTCCCAAAAGCGATCTGTACATGCCTACTCAGTGCTAGAATATTTTCAAAATATAGGCTCAAAACATGCTAAAATCGATATTTTAGGTACGTTAAGGCGATATCTCAAATTCAGGTTCAAAACACCCGAAAATTCGATATTTTGGGGTCCCAGAAGCGATCTGTACATGCCTACTCCGTGTTAGAGTATTTTCAAAATAAAGGCCCAAAACATGCTCAAAATCGATGTTTTAGGTGCCCAAAAGTCGATATGTGCATGCATCTTCAGTACCCGTTTATATCTCAAATTCAGGCTCAAAACACCCGAAAATTCGATATTTTGGGGTCCCAGAAGCGATCTGTACATGCCTACTCCGTGTTAGAGTATTTTCAAAATACAGGCCAAAAACATGCTCAAAATCGATATTTTAGATGCACAAAGTCAATATGTGCATATATCTTCGGTACCCGTTTATATCTCAAATTTAGGCTCAAAACACCCGAAAATTCAATATTTTGGGGTCCCAGAAGCAATCTGTACATGCCTACTCAGTGCTAGAATATTTTCAAAATATAGGCTAAAAACATGCTAAAAATCGATATTTTTGGTGCCAAAAAGTCGATATCTCAAATTCATTCCCAAAACACCCGAAAATTCGATATTTAGGGGTCCCAGAAGGGATCTGTACATGCCTACTCCGTGTTAGAGTATTTTCAAAATACAGGTCAAAAACATACTGAAAATTGATCTTTTAGGTGCCCAAAAGTCGATATGTGCATGCATCTTCTGTACCCGTTTATATCTCAAATTCTGACCCTAAACACCCGAAAATTCGATATTTTGGGGTCCCTGAAGCGATCTGTACATGCCTACTCCGTGTTAGAGTATTTTCAAAATTCAAGCCCAAAATATGCTGAAAATCGATATTTTTGGTGCCCAAAGTCAATATGTGTATGCATCTTCTATACTCGTTTATATCTCAAATTCAGGCTCAAAACACCCGAAAATTCGATATTTTGGGGTCCCAGAAGCGATCTGTACATGCCTACTCAGTGCTAGAATATTTTCAAAATATAGGCTCAAAACATGCTAAAAATCGATATTTTAGGTGCGTATAGGCGATATCTCAAATTCAGGCCCAAAAACACCCGAAAATTCGATATTATGGGGTCCCAGAAGCGATCTGGACATGCCTACTCCGTGTTAGAGTATTTACAAAATACAGGCCCAAAACATGCTCAAAATCGATGTTTTAGGTGCCCAAAAGTCGATATGTGCATGCATCTTCAGTACCCGTTTATATCTCAAATTCAGGCCAAAACACCCGAAAATTCGATATTTTGGGGTCCCAGAAGCGATCTGTACATGCCTACTCCGTATTAGAGTATTTTCAAAATACATGCCCAAAACATGCTGAAAATCGATATTTTAGATGCCCAAAGTCAATATGTGCATGTATCTTCTGTACCAGTCTATATCTCAAATTCTGGCCCTAAACACCCGAAAATTCGATATTTTGGGGTCCCAGAAGCGATCTGTACATGCCTACTCCGTGTTAGAGTATTTTCAAAATACAGGCCAAAAACATACTGAAAATCGATATTTTAGGTGCGTTAAGGCGATATCTCAAATTCAGGCCCAAAACACCCGAAAATTCGATATTTAGGGGTCCCAGAAGCGATCTGTACATGCCTACTCCGTGTTAGAGTATTTTCAAAATATAGGCCAAAAACATACTGAAAATCGATCTTTTAGATGCTCAAAACTCTATATGTGTATGCATCTTCTGTACCCGTTTATATCTCAAATTCTGGCCCAAAACACCCGAAAATTCGATATTTTGGGGTCCCAGAAGCGATCTGTACATGCCTACTCCGTGTTAGAGTATTTTCAAAATTCAGGCCCAAAACATGCTAAAAATCGATATTTTTGGTGCCCAAAGTCAATATGTGTATGCATCTTCTATATTCGTTTATATCTCAAATTCAGGCTCAAAACACCCGATAATTCGATATTTTGGGGTCCCAGAAGCAATCTGTAAATGCCTACGCAGTGCTAGAATGTTTTCAAAATATAGGCTCAAAACATGCTTAAAATCGATATTTTAGGTGCCCAAAAGTCGATATGTGCATGCATCTTCGGTACCCGTTTATATCTCAAATTCAGGCTCAAAACACCCGAAAATTCAATATTTTGGGGTCCCAGAAGCAATCTGTACATGCCTACTCAGTGCTAGAATATTTTCAAAATATAGGCTAAAAACATGCTAAAAATCGATATTTTAGGTGCCAAAAAGTCGATATCACAAATTCAGTCCCAAAACACCCGAAAATTCGATATTTAGGGGTCCCAGAAGCGATCTGTACATGCCTACTCCGTGTTAGAGTATTTTCAAAATACAGGCCAAAAACATACTGAAAATCGATGTTCTAGGTGCCCAAAAGTCGATATGTGTTTGCATCTGCTATACTCGTTTATATCTCAAATTCAGGCTCAAAACACCCGAAAATTCGATATTTTGGGGTCCCAGAAGCGATCTGTACATGCTTACTCAGTGCTCGAATGTTTTCAAAATATAGGCTCAAAACATGCTCAAAATCGATATTTTAGGTGCCCAAAAGTCGATATGTGCATGCATCTTCTGTACCCGTTTATATCTCAAATTCTGGCCCTAAACACCCGTAAATTCGATATTTTGGGGTCCCAAAAGCGATCTGTACATGCCTACTCAGTGCTAGAATATTTTCAAAATATAGGCTCAAAACATGCTAAAAATAGATATTTTAGGTGCGTAAAGGCGATATCCCAAATTCAGGCCCAAAACACCCGAAAATTCGATATTTTGGGGTCCCAGAAGCGATCTGTACATGCCTATTCCGTGTTAGAGTATTTTCAAAATACAGGCCCAAAACATGCTCAGAATCGATATTTTTGATGCCCAAAGTCAATATGTGCATGTATCTTCTGTACCCGTTTATATCTCAAATTCAGGCTCAAAACACCCGAAAATTCAATATTTTGGGGTCCCAGAAGCAATCTGTTCATGCCTACTCAGTGCTAGAATTTAATCAAAATATAGGGTACAAACATGCTAAAAATCGATATTTTATGTGCCAAAAAGTCGATATCTCAAATTCAATCCCAAAACACCCGAAAATTCGATATTTAGGGGTTCCAGAAGGGATCTGTACATGCCTACTCCGTGTTAGAGTATTTTCAAAATACAGGCCAAAAACATGGTCAAAATCGAGCTTTTAGGTGCCCAAAAGTCGATATGTGCATGCATCTTCAGTACTCGTTTATATCTCAAATTCAGGCTCAAAACACCCGAAAATTCGATATTTTGGGGTCCCAGAAGCGATCTGTACATGCCTACTCCGTGTTAGAGTATTTTCAAAATACCTGCCCAAAACATGCTGAAAATCGATTTTTTAGATGCCCAAAGTCAATATGTGCATGTATCTTCTGTATCCGTTTATATCTCAAATTCAGGCTCAAAACACCCGAAAAATCAATATTTTAGGGTCCCAGAAGCAATCTGTACATGCCTACTTCGTGTTAGAGTATTTTCAAAATACAGGTCAAAAATATACTGAAAATCGATCTTTAAGGTGCCAAAAAGTCGATATCTGCATGCATCTTCTGTACCCGTTTATATCTCAAATTCTGGCCCTAAACACCCGTAAATTCGATATTTTGGGGTCCCAGAAGCGATCTGTACAAGCCTACTCCGTGTTAGAGTATTTTCAAAATATAGGCTCAAAACATGCTAAAAATAGATATTTTAGGTGCGTAAAGGCGATATCCCAAATTCAATCCCAAAACACCCGAAAAATTCGATATATTGGGGTCCCAGTAGCGATCTGTACATGCCTACTCCGTGTTAGAGTATTTTCAAAATACAGGCCCAAAACCTGCTCAAAATCGATGTTTTAGGTGCCCAAAAGTCGATATGTGCATGCATCTTCAGTACCCGTTTATATCTCAAATTCAGGCTCAAAACACCAGAAAATTCGATATTTTGGGGTCCCAGAAGCGATCTGTACATGCCTACTCCGTGTTAGAGTATTTTCAAAATACAGGTCAGAAACATGCTGAAAATCGATATTTTAGGTGCGTAAAGGCGATATCTCAAATTAAGGCCCAAAACACCCGAAAATTCGATATTTAGGGGTCCCAGAAGCGATCTGTACATGCCTACTCCGTGTTAGAGTATTTTCAAAATACAGGCAAAAAACATACTGAAAATCGATCTTTTATGTGCTCAAAAGTCTATATGTGCATGCATCTTCTGTACCCGTTTATATCTCAAATTCTGGCCCTAAACACCCGAAAATTCGATATTTTGGGGTCCCAGAAGCGATCTGTACATGCCTACTCCGTGTTAGAGTATTTTAAAAATTCAGGCCCAAAACATGCTGAAAATCGATATTTTTGGTGCCCAAAGTCAATATGTGTATGCATCTTCTATACTCGTTTATATCTCAAATTCAGGCTCAAAACACCCGAAAATTCGATATTTTGGGGTCCCAGTAGCGATCTGTACATGCCTACGCAGTGCTAGAATGTTTTCAAAATATAGGCTCAAAACATGCTCAAAATCGATATTTTAGGTGCCCAAAAGTCGATATGTGCATGCATCTTCGGTACCCGTTTATATCTCAAATTCAGGCTCAAAACAACCGAAAATTCAATATTTTGGGGTCCCAGAAGCAATCTGTACATGCCTACTCAGTGCTAGAATATTTTTAAAATATAGGCTAAAAACATGCTAAAAATCGATATTTTAGGTGCCAAAAAGTCGATATCTCAAATTCAGTCCCAAAACACCCGAAAATTCGATATTTAGGGGTCCCAGAAGCGATCTGTACATGCATACTCCGTGTTAGAGTATTTTCAAAATACAGGCCAAAAACATCCTCAAAATCGATCTTTTAGGTGCCCAAAAGTCGATATGTGCATGCATCTTCTGTACCCGTTTATATCTCAAATTCTGACCCTAAACACCCGAAAATTCGATATTTTGGGGTCCCTGAAGCGATCTGTACATGCCTACTCCGTGTTAGCGTATTTTCAAAATTCAGGCCCAAAATATGCTGAAAATCGATATTTTTGGTGCTTAAAGTCAATATGTGTATGCATCTTCTATATTCGTTTATATCTAAAATTCAGGCTCAAAACACCCGAAAATTCGACATTTTGGGGTCCCAGAAGCGATCTATACATGCCTACTCAGTGCTAGAATATTTTCAAAATATAGGCTCAAAACATGCTAAAAATCGATATTTTAGGTGCGTATAGGCGATATCTCAAATTCAGGCCCAAAAACACCCGAAAATTCGATATTATGGGGTCCCAGAAGCGATCTGGACATGGCTACTCCGTGTTAGAGTATTTACAAAATACAGGCCCAAAACATGCTCAAAATCGATGTTTTAGGTGCCCAAAAGTCGATATGTGCATGCATCTTCAGTACCCGTTTATATCTCAAATTCAGGCCAAAACACCCGAAAATTCGATATTTTGGGGTCCCAGAAGCGATCTGTACATGCCTACTCCGTGTTAGAGTACTATCAAAATACATGCCCAAAACATGCTGAAAATCGATATTTAAGATGCCCAAAGTCAATATGTGCATGTATCTTCTGTACCAGTTTATATCTCAAATTCTGGCCCTAAACACCCGAAAATTTGATATTTTGGGGTCCCAGAAGCGATCTGTACATGCCTACTCCGTGTTAGAGTATTTTCAAAATACAGGCCAAAAACATACTGAAAATCGATATTTTAGGTGCGTTAAGGCGATATCTCAAATTCAGGCCCAAAACACCCGAAAATTCGATATTTAGGGGTCCCAGAAGCGATCTGTACATGCCTACTCCGTGTTAGAGTATTTTCAAAATATAGGCCAAAAACATCCTCAAAATCGATCTTTTAGGTGCCCAAAAGTCGATATGTGCATGCATCTTCTGTACCCGTTTATATCTCAAATTCTGACCCTAAACACCCGAAAATTCGATATTTTGGGGTCCCTGAAGCGATCTGTACATGCCTACTCCGTGTTAGAGTATTTTCAAAATTCAGGCCCAAAATATGCTGAAAATCGATATTTTTGGTGCTTAAAGTCAATATGTGTATGCATCTTCTATATTCGTTTATATCTAAAATTCAGGCTCAAAACACCCGAAAATTCGACATTTTGGGGTCCCAGAAGCGATCTATACATGCCTACTCAGTGCTAGAATATTTTCAATATATAGGCTCAAAACATGCTAAAAATCGATATTTTAGGTGCGTATAGGCGATATCTCAAATTCAGGCCCAAAAACACCCGAAAATTCGATATTATGGGGTCCCAGAAGCGATCTGGACATGACTACTCCGTGTTAGAGTATTTACAAAATACAGGCCCAAAACATGCTCAAAATCGATATTTTTGATGCCCAAAGTCGATATGTGCATGTATCTTCTGAACTCGTTTATATCTCAAATTCAGGCTTAAAACACCCGAAAATTCGATATTTAGGGGTCCCAAAAGCGATCTGTACATGCCTACTCAGTGCTAGAATATTTTCAAAATATAGGCTCAAAACATGCTAAAAATAGATATTTTAGGTGCGTAAAGGCGATATCTCAAATTCAGGCCCAAAACACCCGAAAATTCGATATTTAGGGGTCCCAGAAGCGATCTGTACATGCCTACTCCGTGTTAGAGTATTTTCAAAATATAGGCCAAAAACATCCTCAAAATCGATCTTTTAGGTGCCCAAAAGTCGATATGTGCATGCATCTTCTGTACCCGTTTATATCTCAAATTCTGACCCTAAACACCCGAAAATTCGATATTTTGGGGTCCCTGAAGCGATCTGTACATGCCTACTCCGTGTTAGAGTATTTTCAAAATTCAGGCCCAAAATATGCTGAAAATCGATATTTTTGGTGCTTAAAGTCAATATGTGTATGCATCTTCTATATTCGTTTATATCTAAAATTCAGGCTCAAAACACCCGAAAATTCGACATTTTGGGGTCCCAGAAGCGATCTATACATGCCTACTCAGTGCTAGAATATTTTCAATATATAGGCTCAAAACATGCTAAAAATCGATATTTTAGGTGCGTATAGGCGATATCTCAAATTCAGGCCCAAAAACACCCGAAAATTCGATATTATGGGGTCCCAGAAGCGATCTGGACATGACTACTCCGTGTTAGAGTATTTACAAAATACAGGCCCAAAACATGCTCAAAATCGATATTTTTGATGCCCAAAGTCGATATGTGCATGTATCTTCTGAACTCGTTTATATCTCAAATTCAGGCTTAAAACACCCGAAAATTCGATATTTAGGGGTCCCAAAAGCGATCTGTACATGCCTACTCAGTGCTAGAATATTTTCAAAATATAGGCTCAAAACATGCTAAAAATAGATATTTTAGGTGCGTAAAGGCGATATCCCAAATTCAGGCCCAAAACACCCGAAAATTCGATATTTTGGGGTCCCAGAAGCGATCTGTACATGCCTACTCCGTGTTAGAGTATTTTCAAAATACAGGCCCAAAACATGCTCAGAATCGATATTTTTGATGCCCAAAGTCAATATGTGCATGTATCTTCTGTACCCGTTTATATCTCAAATTCAGGCTCAAAACACCCGAAAATTCAATATTTTGGGGTCCCAGAAGCAATCTGTACATGCCTACTCAGTGATAGAATTTAATCAAAATATAGGGTACAAACATGCTAAAAATCGATATTTTATGTGCCAAAAAGTCGATATCTCAAATTCAATCCCAAAACACCCGAAAATTCGATATTTAGGGGTTCCAGAAGGGATCTGTACATGCCTACTCCGTGTTAGAGTATTTTCAAAATACAGGCAAAAAACATGGTCAAAATCGAGCTTTTAGGTGCCCAAAAGTCGATATGTGCATGCATCTTCAGTACTCGTTTATATCTCAAATTCAGGCTCAAAACACCCGAAAATTCGATATTTTGGGGTCCCAGAAGCGATCTGTACATGCCTACTCCGTGTTAGAGTATTTTCAAAATACCTGCCCAAAACATGCTGAAAATCGATTTTTTAGATGCCCAAAGTCAATATGTGCATGTATCTTCTGTACCCGTTTATATCTCAAATTCAGGCTCAAAACACCCGAAAATTCAATATTTTAGGGTCCCAGAAGCAATCTGTACATGCCTACTTCGTGTTAGAGTATTTTCAAAATACAAGCCAAAAACATACTGAAAATCGATATTTTAGGTGCGTAAAGGCGATATCTCAAATTAAGGCCCAAAACACCCGAAAATTCTATATTTAGGGGTCCCAGAAGCGATCTGTACATGCCTACTCCGTTTTAGAGTATTTTCAAAATACAGGCAAAAAACATACTGAAAATCGATCTTTTAGGTGCTCAAAAGTCTATATGTGCATGCATCTTCTATACCCGTTTATATCTCAAATTCTGGCCCTAAAAACCCGAAAATTCGATATTTTGGGGTCCCAGAAGCGATCTGTACATGCCTACTCCGTGTTAGAGTATTTTCAAAATACAGGCCCAAAACATGCTCAGAATCGATATTTTTGATGCCCAAAGTCAATATGTGCATGTATCTTCTGTACCCGTTTATATCTCAAATTCAGGCTCAAAACACCCGAAAATTCAATATTTTGGGGTCCCAGAAGCAATCTGTACATGCCTACTCAGTGCTAGAATTTAATCAAAATATAGGGTACAAACATGCTAAAAATCGATATTTTATGTGCCAAAAAGTCGATATCTCAAATTCAATCCCAAAACACCCGAAAATTCGATATTTAGGGGTTCCAGAAGGGATCTGTACATGCCTACTCCGTGTTAGAGTATTTTCAAAATACAGGCTAAAAACATGGTCAAAATCGATCTTTTAGGTGCCCAAAAGTCGATATGTGCATGCATCTTCAGTACTCGTTTATATCTCAAATTCAGGCTCAAAACACCCGAAAATTCGATATTTTGGGGTCCCAGAAGCGATCTGTACATGCCTACTCCGTGTTAGAGTATTTTCAAAATACCTGCCCAAAACATGCTGAAAATCGTTTTTTTTTTTTAGATGCCCAAAGTCAATATGTGCATGTATCTTAAGTACCCGTTTATATCTCAAATTCAGGCTCAAAACACCCGAAAATTCAATATTTTAGGGTCCCAGAAGCAATCTGTACATGCCTACTTCGTGTTAGAGTATTTTCAAAATACAGGTCAAAAATATACTGAAAATCGATCTTTAAGGTGCCAAAAAGTCGATATCTGCATGCATCTTCTGTACCCGTTTATATCTCAAATTCTGGCCCTAAACACCCGTAGATTCGATATTTTGGGGTCCCAGAAGCGATCTGTACAAGGCTACTCCGTGTTAGAGTATTTTCAAAATATAGGCTCAAAACATGCTAAAAATAGATATTTTAGGTGCGTAAAGGCGATATCCCAAATTCAAGCCCAAAACACTAGAAAAATTCGATATTTTGGGGTCCCAGTAGCGATCTGTACATGCCTACTCCGTGTTAGAGTATTTTCAAAATACAGGCCCAAAACCTGCTCAAAATCGATGTTTTAGGTGCCCAAAAGTCGATATGTGCATGCATCTTCAGTACCCGTTTATATCTCAAATTTAGGCTCAAAACACCAGAAAATTCGATATTTTGGGGTCCCAGAAGCGATCTGTACATGCCTACTCCGTGTTTGAGTATTTTCAAAATACAGGTCAGAAACATGCTGAAAATCGATATTTTAGGTGCGTAAAGGCGATATCTCAAATTAAGGCCCAAAACACCCGAAAATTCGATATTTAGGGGTCCCAGAAGCGATCTGTACATGCCTACTCCGTGTTAGAGTATTTTCAAAATACAGGCAAAAAACATACTGAAAATCGATCTTTTAGGTGCTCAAAAGTCTATATGTGCATGCATCTTCTGTACCCGTTTATATCTCAAATTCTGGCCCTAAACACCCGAAAATTCGATATTTTGGGGTCCCAGAAGCGATCTGTACATGCCTACTCCGTGTTAGAGTATTTTAAAAATTCAGGCCCAAAACATGCTGAAAATCGATATTTTTGGTGCCCAAAGTAAATATGTGTATGCATCTTCTATACTCGTTTATATCTCAAATTCAGGCTCAAAACACCCGAAAATTCGATATTTTGGGGTCCCAGTAGCGATCTGTACATGCCTACGCAGTGCTAGAATGTTTTCAAAATATAGGCTCAAAACATGCTCAAAATCGATATTTTAGGTGCCCAAAAGTCGATACGTGCATGCATCTTCGGTACCCGTTTATATCTCAAATTCAGGCTCAAAACAACCGAAAATTCAATATTTTGGGGTCCCAGAAGCAATCTGTACATGCCTACTCAGTGCTAGAATATTTTTAAAATATAGGCTAAAAACATGCTAAAAATCGATATTTTAGGTGCCAAAAAGTCGATATCTCAAATTCTGACCCTAAACACCCGAAAATTCGATATTTTGGGGTCCCTGAAGCGATCTGTACATGCCTACTCCATGTTAGCGTATTTTCAAAATTCAGGCCCAAAATATGCTGAAAATCGATATTTTTGGTGCTTAAAGTCAATATGTGTATGCATCTTCTATATTCGTTTATATCTAAAATTCAGGCTCAAAACACCCGAAAATTCGACATTTTGGGGTCCCAGAAGCGATCTATACATGCCTACTCAGTGCTAGAATATTTTCAAAATATAGGCTCAAAACATGCTAAAAATCGATATTTTAGGTGCGTATAGGCGATATCTCAAATTCAGGCCCAAAAACACCCGAAAATTCGATATTATGGGGTCCCAGAAGCGATCTGGACATGGCTACTCCGTGTTAGAGTATTTACAAAATACAGGCCCAAAACATGCTCAAAATCGATGTTTTAGGTGCCCAAAAGTCGATATGTGCATGCATCTTCAGTACCCGTTTATATCTCAAATTCAGGCCAAAACACCCGAAAATTCGATATTTTGGGGTCCCAGAAGCGATCTGTACATGCCTACTCCGTGTTAGAGTATTTTCAAAATACATGCCCAAAACATGCTGAAAATCGATATTTAAGATGCCCAAAGTCAATATGTGCATGTATCTTCTGTACCAGTTTATATCTCAAATTCTGGCCCTAAACACCCGAAAATTTGATATTTTGGGGTCCCAGAAGCGATCTGTACATGCCTACTCCGTGTTAGAGTATTTTCAAAATACAGGCCAAAAACATACTGAAAATCGATATTTTAGGTGCGTTAAGGCGATATCTCAAATTCAGGCCCAAAACACCCGAAAATTCGATATTTAGGGGTCCCAGAAGCGATCTGTACATGCCTACTCCGTGTTAGAGTATTTTCAAAATATAGGCCAAAAACATCCTCAAAATCGATCTTTTAGGTGCCCAAAAGTCGATATGTGCATGCATCTTCTGTACCCGTTTATATCTCAAATTCTGACCCTAAACACTCGAAAATTCGATATTTTGGGGTCCATGAAGCGATCTGTACATGCCTACTCCGGGTTAGAGTATTTTCAAAATTCAGGCCCAAAATATGCTGAAAATCGATATTTTTGGTGCTTAAAGTCAATATGTGTATGCATCTTCTATATTCGTTTATATCTAAAATTCAGGCTCAAAACACCCGAAAATTCGACATTTTGGGGTCCCAGAAGCGATCTATACATGCCTACTCAGTGCTAGAATATTTTCAAAATATAGGCTCAAAACATGCTAAAAATCGATATTTTAGGTGCGTATAGGCGATATCTCAAATTCAGGCCCAAAAACACCCGAAAATTCGATATTATGGGGTCCCAGAAGCGATCTGGACATGGCTACTCCATGTTAGAGTATTTACAAAATACAGGCCCAAAACATGCTCAAAATCGATGTTTTAGGTGCCCAAAAGTCGATATGTGCATGCATCTTCTGTACCAGTTTATATCTCAAATTCTGGCCCTAAACACCCGTAAATTCGATATTTTGGGGTCCCAGAAGCGATCTGTACATGCCTACTCCGTGTTAGAGTATTTTCAAAATATAGGCTCAAAACATGCTAAAAATAGATATTTTAGGTGCGTAAAGGCGATATCCCAAATTCAGGCCCAAAACACCCGAAAATTCGATATTTTGGGGTCCCAGAAGCGATCTGTACATGCCTACTCCGTGTTAGAGTATTTTCAAAATACAGGCCCAAAACATGCTCAGAATCGATATTTATGATGCCCAAAGTCAATATGTGCATGTATCTTCTGTACTCGTTTATATCTCAAATTCAGGCTTAAAACACCCGAAAATTCGATATTTAGGGGTCCCAAAAGCGATCTGTACATGCCTACTCAGTGCTAGAATATTTTCAAAATATAGGCTCAAAACATGCTAAAAATAGATATTTTAGGTGCGTAAAGGCGATATCCCAAATTCAGGCCCAAAACACCCGAAAATTCGATATTTTGGGGTCCCAGAAGCGATCTGTACATGCCTACTCCGTGTTAGAGTATTTTCAAAATACAGGCCCAAAACATGCTCAGAATCGATATTTTTGATGCCCAAAGTCAATATGTGCATGTATCTTCTGTACCCGTTTATATCTCAAATTCAGGCTCAAAACACCCGAAAATTCAATATTTTGGGGTCCCAGAAGCAATCTGTACATGCCTACTCAGTGCTAGAATTTAATCAAAATATAGGGTACAAACATGCTAAAAATCGATATTTTATGTGCCAAAAAGTCGATATCTCAAATTCAATCCCAAAACACCCGAAAATTCGATATTTAGGGGTTCCAGAAGGGATCTGTACATGCCTACTCCGTGTTAGAGTATTTTCAAAATACAGGCAAAAAACATGGTCAAAATCGATCTTTTAGGTGCCCAAAAGTCGATATGTGCATGCATCTTCAGTACTCGTTTATATCTCAAATTCAGGCTCAAAACACCCGAAAATTCGATATTTTGGGGTCCCAGAAGCGATCTGTACATGCCTACTCCGTGTTAGAGTATTTTCAAAATACCTGCCCAAAACATGCTGAAAATCGTTTTTTTTTTAGATGCCCAAAGTCAATATGTGCATGTATCTTAAGTACCCGTTTATATCTCAAATTCAGGCTCAAAACACCCGAAAATTCAATATTTTAGGGTCCCAGAAGCAATCTGTACATGCCTACTTCGTGTTAGAGTATTTTCAAAATACAGGTCAAAAATATACTGAAAATCGATCTTTAAGGTGCCAAAAAGTCGATATCTGCATGCATCTTCAGTACCCGTTTATATCTCAAATTCAGGCTCAAAACACCAGAAAATTCGATATTTTGGGGTCCCAGAAGCGATCTGTACATGCCTACTCCGTGTTAGAGTATTTTCAAAATACAGGTCAGAAACATGCTAAAAATAGATATTTTAGGTGCGTAAAGGCGATATCCCAAATTCAAGCCCAAAACACCCGAAAAATTCGATATTTTGGGGTCCCAGTAGCGATCTGTACATGCCTACTCCGTGTTAGAGTATTTTCAAAATACAGGCCCAAAACCTGCTCAAAATCGATGTTTTAGGTGCCCAAAAGTCTATATGTGCATGCATCTTCTGTACCCGTTTATATCTCAAATTCTGGCCCTAAACACCCGAAAATTCGATATTTTGGGGTCCCAGAAGCGATCTGTACATGCCTACTCCGTGTTAGAGTATTTTAAAAATTCAGGCCCAAAACATGCTGAAAATCGATATTTTTGGTGCCCAAAGTCAATATGTGTATGCATCTTCTATACTCGTTTATATCTCAAATTCAGGCTCAAAACACCCGAAAATTCGATATTTTGGGGTCCCAGTAGCGATCTGTACATGCCTACGCAGTGCTAGAATGTTTTCAAAATATAGGCTCAAAACATGCTCAAAATCGATATTTTAGGTGCCCAAAAGTCGATATGTGCATGCATCTTCGGTACCCGTTTATATCTCAAATTCAGGCTCAAAACAACCGAAAATTCAATATTTTGGGGTCCCAGAAGCAATCTGTACATGCCTACTCAGTGCTAGAATATTTTTAAAATATAGGCTAAAAACATGCTAAAAATCGATATTTTAGGTGCCAAAAAGTCGATATCTCAAATTCTGGCCCTAAACACCCAAAAATTTGATATTTTGGGGTCCCAGAAGCGATCTGTACATGCCTACTCCGTGTTAGAGTATTTTCAAAATACAGGCCAAAAACATACTGAAAATCGATATTTTAGGTGCGTTAAGGCGATATCTCAAATTCTGGCCCAAAACACCCGAAAATTCGATATTTAGGGGTCCCAGAAGCGATCTGTACATGCCTACTCCGTGTTAGAGTATTTTCAAAATATAGGCCAAAAACATCCTCAAAATCGATCTTTTAGGTGCCCAAAAGTCGATATGTGCATGCATCTTCTGTACCCGTTTATATCTCAAATTCTGACCCTAAACACCCGAAAATTCGATATTTTGGGGTCCCTGAAGCGATCTGTACATGCCTACTCCGTGTTAGAGTATTTTCAAAATTCAGGCCCAAAATATGCTGAAAATCGATATTTTTGGTGCTTAAAGTCAATATGTGTATGCATCTTCTATATTCGTTTATATCTAAAATTCAGGCTCAAAACACCCGAAAATTCGACATTTTGGGGTCCCAGAAGCGATCTATACATGCCTACTCAGTGCTAGAATATTTTCAAAATATAGGCTCAAAACATGCTAAAAATCGATATTTTAGGTGCGTATAGGCGATATCTCAAATTCAGGCCCAAAAACACCCGAAAATTCGATATTATGGGGTCCCAGAAGCGATCTGGACATGGCTACTCCGTGTTAGAGTATTTACAAAATACAGGCCCAAAACATGCTCAAAATCGATGTTTTAGGTGCCCAAAAGTCGATATGTGCATGCATCTTCAGTACCCGTTTATATCTCAAATTCAGGCCAAAACACCCGAAAATTCGATATTTTGGGGTCCCAGAAGCGATCTGTACATGCCTACTCCGTGTTAGAGTATTTTCAAAATACATGCCCAAAACATGCTGAAAATCGATATTTAAGATGCCCAAAGTCAATATGTGCATGTATCTTCTGTACCAGTTTATATCTCAAATTCTGGCCCTAAACACCCGAAAATTTGATATTTTGGGGTCCCAGAAGCGATCTGTACATGCCTACTCCGTGTTAGAGTATTTTCAAAATACAGGCCAAAAACATACTGAAAATCGATATTTTAGGTGCGTTAAGGCGATATCTCAAATTCAGGCCCAAAACACCCGAAAATTCGATATTTAGGGGTCCCAGAAGCGATCTGTACATGCCTACTCCGTGTTAGAGTATTTTCAAAATATAGGCCAAAAACATACTGAAAATCGATCTTTTAGATGCTCAAAACTCTATATGTGCATGCATCTTCTGTACCCGTTTATATCTCAAATTCTGGCCCTAAACACCCGAAAATTCGATATTTTGGGGTCCCAGAAGCGATCTGTACATGCCTACTCCGTGTTAGAGTATTTTCAAAATACAGGCCCAAAACATGCTCAGAATCGATATTTTTGATGCCCAAAGTCAATATGTGCATGTATCTTCTGTACCCGTTTATATCTCAAATTCAGGCTCAAAACACCCGAAAATTCAATATTATGGGGTCCCAGAAGCAATCTGTACATGCCTACTCAGTGCTAGAATTTAATCAAAATATAGGGTACAAACATGCTAAAAATCGATATTTTATGTGCCAAAAAGTCGATATCTCAAATTCAATCCCAAAACACCCGAAAATTCGATATTTAGGGGTTCCAGAAGGGATCTGTACATGCCTACTCCGTGTTAGAGTATTTTCAAAATACAGGCCAAAAACATGGTCAAAATCGATCTTTTAGGTGCCCAAAAGTCGATATGTGCATGCATCTTCAGTACTCGTTTATATCTCAAATTCAGGCTCAAAACACCCGAAAATTCGATATTTTGGGGTCCCAGAAGCGATCTGTACATGCCTACTCCGTGTTAGAGTATTTTCAAAATACATGTCAAAAACATACTGAAAATCGATCTTTTAGGTGCCAAAAAGTCGATATGTGCATGCATCTTCTGTACCCGTTTATATCTCAAATTCTGGCCCTAAACACCCGTAAATTCGATATTTTGGGGTCCCAGAAGCGATCTGTACATGCCTACTCCGTGTTAGAGTATTTTCAAAATATAGGCTCAAAACATGCTAAAAATAGATATTTTAGGTGCGTAAAGGCGATATCCCAAATTCAGGCCCAAAACACCCGAAAATTCGATATTTTGAGGTCCCAGAAGCGATCTGTACATGCCTACTCCGTGTTAGAGTATTTTCAAAAGACAGGCCCAAAACATGCTCAAAATCGATGTTTTAGGTGCCCAAAAGTCGATATGTGCATGCATCTTCAGTACCCGTTTATATCTCAAATTAAGGCTCAAAACACCAGAAAATTCGATATTTTGGGGTCCCAGAAGCGATCTGTACATGCCTACTCCGTGTTAGAGTATTTTCAAAATACAGGTCAGAAACATGCTGAAAATCGATATTTTAGATGCCCAAAGTCAATATGTGCATGTATCTTCTGTACCCGTTTATATCTCAAATTCAGGCTCAAAACACCCGAAAATTTAATATTTTGGGGTCCCAGAAGCAATCTGTACATGCCTACTCAGTGCTAGAATTTAATCAAAATATAGGGTACAAACATGCTAAAAATCGATATTTTATGTGCCAAAAAGTCGATATCTCAAATTCAGTCCCAAAACACCCGAAAATTCGATATTTAGGGGTCCCAGAAGCGATCTGTACATGCCTACGCAGTGCTAGAATGTTTTCAAAATATAGGCTCAAAACATACTTAAAATCGATATTTAAGATGCCCAAAGTCAATATGTGCATGTATCTTCTGTACCAGTTTATATCTCAAATTCTGGCCCTAAACACCCGAAAATTTGATATTTTGGGGTCCCAAAAGCGATCTGTACATGCCTACTCCGTGTTAGAGTATTTTCAAAATACAGGCCAAAAACATACTGAAAATCGATATTTTAGGTGCGTTAAGGCGATATCTCAAATTCAGGCCCAAAACACCCGAAAATTCGATATTTAGGGGTCCCAGAAGCGATCTGTACATGCCTACTCCGTGTTAGAGTATTTTCAAAATATAGGCCAAAAACATCCTCAAAATCGATCTTTTAGGTGCCCAAAAGTCGATATGTGCATGCATCTTCTGTACCCGTTTATATCTCAAATTCTGACCCTAAACACCCGAAAATTCGATATTTTGGGGTCCCTGAAGCGATCTGTACATGCCTACTCCGGGTTAGAGTATTTTCAAAATTCAGGCCCAAAATATGCTGAAAATCGATATTTTTGGTGCTTAAAGTCAATATGTGTATGCATCTTCTATATTCGTTTATATCTAAAATTCAGGCTCAAAACACCCGAAAATTCGACATTTTGGGGTCCCAGAAGCGATCTATACATGCCTACTCAGTGCTAGAATATTTTCAAAATATAGGCTCAAAACATGCTAAAAATCGATATTTTAGGTGCGTATAGGCGATATCTCAAATTCAGGCCCAAAAACACCCGAAAATTCGATATTATGGGGTCCCAGAAGCGATCTGGACATGGCTACTCCGTGTTAGAGTATTTACAAAATACAGGCCCAAAACATGCTCAAAATCGATGTTTTAGGTGCCCAAAAGTCGATATGTGCATGCATCTTCAGTACCCGTTTATATCTCAAATTCAGGCCAAAACACCCGAAAATTCGATATTTTGGGGTCCCAGAAGCGATCTGTACATGCCTACTCCGTGTTAGAGTATTTTCAAAATACATGCCCAAAACATGCTGAAAATCGATATTTAATATGCCCAAAGTCAATATGTGCATGTATCTTCTGTACCAGTTTATATCTCAAATTCTGGCCCTAAACACCCGAAAATTTGATATTTTGGGGTCCCAGAAGTGATCTGTACATGCCTACTCCGTGTTAGAGTATTTTCAAAATACGGGCCAAAAACATACTGAAAATCGATATTTTAGGTGCGTTAAGGCGATATCTCAAATTCAGGCCCAAAACAACCGAAAATTCGATATTTAGGGGTCCCAGAAGCGATCTGTACATGCCTACTCCGTGTTAGAGTATTTTCAAAATACAGGCCCAAAACATGCTCAGAATCGATATTTTTGATGCCCAAAGTCAATATGTGCATGTATCTTCTGTACCCGTTTATATCTCAAATTCAGGCTCAAAACACCCGAAAATTCAATATTTTGGGGTCCCAGAAGCAATCTGTACATGCCTACTCAGTGCTAGAATTTAATCAAAATATAGGGTACAAACATGCTAAAAATCGATATTTTATGTGCCAAAAAGTCGATATCTCAAATTCAATCCCAAAACACCCGAAAATTCGATATTCAGGGGTTCCAGAAGGGATCTGTACATGCCTACTCCGTGTTAGAGTATTTTCAAAATACAGGCCAAAAACATGGTCAAAATCGATCTTTTAGGTGCCCAAAAGTCGATATGTGCATGCATCTTCAGTACTCGTTTATATCTCAAATTCAGGCTCAAAACACCCGAAAATTCGATATTTTGGGGTCCCAGAAGCGATCTGTACATGCCTACTCCGTGTTAGAGTATTTTCAAAATACATGTCAAAAACATACTGAAAATCGATCTTTTAGGTGCCAAAAAGTCGATATGTGCATGCATCTTCTGTACCCGTTTATATCTCAAATTCTGGCCCTAAACACCCGTAAATTCGATATTTTGGGGTCCCAGAAGCGATCTGTACATGCCTACTCCGTGTTAGAGTATTTTCAAAATATAGGCTCAAAACATGCTAAAAATAGATATTTTAGGTGCGTAAAGGCGATATCCCAAATTCAGGCCCAAAACACCCGAAAATTCGATATTTTGAGGTCCCAGAAGCGATCTGTACATGCCTACTCCGTGTTAGAGTATTTTCAAAAGACAGGCCCAAAACATGCTCAAAATCGATGTTTTAGGTGCCCAAAAGTCGATATGTGCATGCATCTTCAGTACCCGTTTATATCTCAAATTAAGGCTCAAAACACCAGAAAATTCGATATTTTGGGGTCCCAGAAGCGATCTGTACATGCCTACTCCGTGTTAGAGTATTTTCAAAATACAGGTCAGAAACATGCTGAAAATCGATATTTTAGATGCCCAAAGTCAATATGTGCATGTATCTTCTGTACCCGTTTATATCTCAAATTCAGGCTCAAAACACCCGAAAATTTAATATTTTGGGGTCCCAGAAGCAATCTGTACATGCCTACTCAGTGCTAGAATTTAATCAAAATATAGGGTACAAACATGCTAAAAATCGATATTTTATGTGCCAAAAAGTCGATATCTCAAATTCAGTCCCAAAACACCCGAAAATTCGATATTTAGGGGTCCCAGAAGCGATCTGTACATGCCTACTCCGTGTTAGAGTATTTTCAAAATACAGGCCAAAAACATACTGAAAATCGATATTTTAGGTGCGTAAAGGCGATATCTCAAATTAAGGCCCAAAACACCCGAAAATTCGATATTTAGGGGTCCCAGAAGCGATCTGTACACGCCTACTCCGTGTTAGAGTATTTTCAAAATACAGGCCAAAAACATACTGAAAATCGATCTTTTAGGTGCTCAAAAGTCTATATGTGCATGCATCTTCTGTACCCGTTTATATCTCAAATTCTGATCCTAAACACCCGAAAATTCGATATTTTGGGGTCCCAGAAGCGATCTGTACATGCCTACTCCGTGTTAGAGTATTTTCAAAATTCAGGCCCAAAACATGCTGAAAATCGATATTTTAGATGCCCAAAGTCAATATGTGCATATATCTTCTGTACCCGTATATATCTCAAATTCAGGCTCAAAACACCCGAAAATTAAATATTTTGGGGTCCCAGAAGCGATCTTTACATGCCTACTCCGTGTTAGAGTATTATCAAAATACATGCCCAAAACATGCTGAAAATCGATATTTTAGGTGCGTTAAGGCGATATCTCAAATTCAGGCCCAAAACACCCGAAAATTCGATATTTAGGGGTCCCAGAAGAGATCTGTACATGCCTACTCCGTGTTAGAGTATTTTCAAAATTCAGGCCCAAAACATGCTAAAAATCGATATTTATGGTGCCCAAAGTCAATATGTGTATGCATCTTCTATACTGGTTTATATCTCAAATTCAGGCTCAAAACACCCGATAATTCGATATTTTGGGTTTCCAGAAGCAATCTGTACATGCCTACGCAGTGCTAGAATGTTTTCAAAATATAGGCTCAAAACATGCTTAAAATCGATATTTTAGGTGCCCAAAAGTCGATATGTGCATGCATCTTCGGTACCCGTTTATATCTCAAATTCAGGCTCAAAACACCCGAAAATTCAATATTTTGGGGTCCCAGAAGCAATCTGTACATGCCTACTCAGTGCTAGAATATTTTCAAAATATGGGCTCAAAACATGCTAAAAATCGATATTTTAGGTGCGTATAGGTGATATCTCAAATTCAGGCAAAAAAACACCCGAAAATTCGATATTATGGGGTCCCAGATTCGATCTGTACATGCCTACTCCGTGTTAGAGTATTTACAAAATACAGGCCCAAAACATGCTAAAAATCGATGTTTTAGGTGCCCAAAAGTCGATATGTGCATGCATCTTCAGTACCCGTTTATATCTCAAATTCAGGCCAAAACACCCGAAAATTCGATATTTTGGGGTCCCAGAAGCGATCTTTACATGCCTACTCCGTGTTAGAGTATTTTCAAAATACATGCCCAAAACATGCTGAAAATCGATATTTTAGATGCCCAAAGTCAATATGTGCATGTATCTTCTGTACCCGTTTATATCTCAAATTCAGTCTCAAAACACCCAAAAATTCGATATTTAGGGGTCCCAAAAGCGATCTGTACATGCCTACTCAGTGCTAGAATATTTTCAAAATATAGGCTCAAAACATGCTAAAAATCGATATTTTAGGTGCCAAAAAGTCGATATCTCAAATTCAGTCCCAAAACAACCGAAAATTCGATATTTAGGGGTCCCAGAAGCGATCTGTACATGCCTACTCCGTGTTAGAGTATTTTCAAAATACAGGCCAAAAACATACTGAAAATCGATCTTTTAGGTGCCCAAAAGTCGATATGTGCATGCATCTTCTGTACCCGTTTATATCTCAAATTCTGGCCCTAAACTCCCGAAAATACGATATTTTGGGGTCCCAGAAGCGATCTGTACATGCCTACTCCGTGTTAGAGTATTTTCAAAATTCAGGCATAAAAAACATGCTGAAAATCGATATTTTTGGTGCCCAAAGTCAATATGTGTATGCATCTTCTATACTCGTTTATATCTCAAATTCAGGCTCAAAACACCCGAAAATTCGATATTTTGGGGTCCCAGAAGCGATCTGTACATGCCTACTCCGTGTTAGAGTATTTTCAAAATACAGGCCAAAAACATACTGAAAATCGATCTTTTAGGTGCCCAAAAGTCGATATGTGCATGCATCTTCTGTACCCGTTTATATCTCAAATTCTGGCCCTAAACTCCCGAAAATACGATATTTTGGGGTCCCAGAAGCGATCTGTACATGCCTACTCCGTGTTAGAGTATTTTCAAAATTCAGGCATAAAAAACATGCTGAAAATCGATATTTTTGGTGCCCAAAGTCAATATGTGTATGCATCTTCTATACTCGTTTATATCTCAAATTCAGGCTCAAAACACCCGAAAATTCGATATTTTGGGGTCCCACAAGCGATCTGTACATGCCTACGCAGTGCTAGAATGTTTTCAAAATATAGGCTCAAAACATGCTCAAAATCGATATTTTAGGTGCCCAAAAGTCGATATGTGCATGCATCTTCGGTACCCGTTTATATCTCAAATTCTGACCCTAAACACCCGAAAATACAATATTTTGGGGTCCCAGAAGCAATCTGTACATGCCTACTCAGTGCTAGAATATTTTCAAAATATGGGCTCAAAACATGCTAAAAATCGATATTTTAGGTGGGTATAGGTGATATCTCAAATTCAGGCCCAAAAACACCCGAAAATTCGATATTATGGGGTCCCAGATTCGATCTGTACATGCCTACTCCGTGTTAGAGTATTTTCAAAATTCAGGCCCAAAACATGCTAAAAATCGATATTTATGGTGCCCAAAGTCAATATGTGTATGCATCTTCTATACTGGTTTATATCTCAAATTCAGGCTCAAAACACCCGATAATTCGATATTTTGGGGTCCCAGAAGCAATCTGTACATGCCTACTCCGTGTTAGAGTATTTTCAAAATACATGCCCAAAACATGCTGAAAATCGATATTTTAGATGCCCAAAGTCAATATGTGCATGTATCTTCTGTACCCGTTTATATCTCAAATTCAGGCTCAAAACACCCAAAAATTCGATATTTAGGGGTCCCAAAAGCGATCTGTACATGCCTACTCAGTGCTAGAATATTTTCAAAATATAGGCTCAAAACATGCTAAAAATCGATATTTTAGGTGCCAAAAAGTCGATATCTCAAATTCAGTCCCAAAACAACCGAAAATTCGATATTTAGGGGTCCCAGAAGCGATCTGTACATGCCTACTCCGTGTTAGAGTATTTTCAAAATACAGGCCAAAAACATACTGAAAATCGATCTTTTAGGTGCCCAAAAGTCGATATGTGCATGCATCTTCTGTACCCGTTTATATCTCAAATTCTGGCCCTAAACTCCCGAAAATACGATATTTTGGGGTCCCAGAAGCGATCTGTACATGCCTACTCCGTGTTAGAGTATTTTCAAAATTCAGGCATAAAAAACATGCTGAAAATCGATATTTTTGGTGCCCAAAGTCAATATGTGCATGCATCTTCTATACTCGTTTATATCTCAAATTCAGGCTCAAAACACCCGAAAATTCGATATTTTGGGGTCCCAGAAGCGATCTGTACATGCCTACCCCGTGTTAGAGTATTTTCAAAATACAGGCCAAAAACATACTGAAAATCGATCTTTTAGGTGCCCAAAAGTCGATATGTGCATGCATCTTCTTTACCCGTTTATATCTCAAATTCTGGCCCTAAACTCCCGAAAATACGATATTTTGGGGTCCCAGAAGCGATCTGTACATGCCTACTCCGTGTTAGAGTATTTTCAAAATTCAGGCATAAAAATCATGCTGAAAATCGATATTTTTGGTGCCCAAAGTCAATATGTGTATGCATCTTCTATACTCGTTTATATCTCAAATTCAGGCTCAAAACACCCGAAAATTCGATATTTTGGGGTCCCAGAAGCAATCTGTACATGCCGACTCAGTGCTAGAATATTTTTAAAATATAGGCTAAAAACATGCTAAAAATCGATATTTTAGGTGCCAAAAAGTCGATATCTCAAATTCAGTCCCAAAACACCCGAAAATTCGATATTTAGGGGTCCCAGAAGCGATCTGTACATGCATACTCAGTGTTAGAGTATTTTCAAAATACAGGCCAAAAACATCCTCAAAATCGATCTTTTAGGTGCCCAAAAGTCGATATGTGCATGCATCTTCTGTACCCGTTTATATCTCAAATTCTGACCCTAAACACCCGAAAATTCAATATTTTGGGGTCCCAGAAGCAATCTGTACATGCCTACTCAGTGCTAGAATATTTTCAAAATATGGGCTCAAAACATGCTAAAAATCGATATTTTAGGTGCGTATAGGTGATATCTCAAATTCAGGCCCAAAAACACCTGAAAATTCGATATTATGGGGTCCCAGATTCGATCTGTACATGCCTACTCCGTGTTAGAGTATTTACAAAATACAGGCCCAAAACATGCTCAAAATCGATGTTTTAGGTGCCCAAAAGTCGATATGTGCATGCATCTTCAGTACCCGTTTATATCTCAAATTCAGGCCAAAACACCCGAAAATTCGATATTTTGGGGTCCCAGAAGCGATCTTTACATGCCTACTCCGTGTTAGAGTATTTTCAAAATACATGCCCAAAACATGCTGAAAATCGATATTTTAGATGCCCAAAGTCAATATGTGCATGTATCTTCTGTACCCGTTTATATCTCAAATTCAGGCTCAAAACACCCAAAAATTCGATATTTAGGGGTCCCAAAAGCGATCTGTACATGCCTACTCAGTGCTAGAATATTTTCAAAATATAGGCTCAAAACATGCTAAAAATCGATATTTTAGGTGCCAAAAAGTCGATATCTCAAATTCAGTCCCAAAACAACCGAAAATTCGATATTTAGGGGTCCCAGAAGCGATCTGTACATGCCTACTCCGTGTTAGAGTATTTTCAAAATACAGGCCAAAAACATACTGAAAATCGATCTTTTAGGTGCCCAAAAGTCGATATGTGCATGCATCTTCTGTACTCGTTTATATCTCAAATTCAGGCTCTAAACAACCAAAAATTCGATATTTTGGGGTCCCAGAAGCGATCTGTACATGCCTACTCTGTGTTAGAGTATTTTCAAAATTCAGGCCCAAAACATGCTAAAAATCGATATTTTTGGTGCCCAAAGTCAATATGTGTATGCATCTTCTATACTCGTTTATATCTCAAATTCAGGCTCAAAACACCCGATAATTCGATATTTTGGGGTCCCAGAAGCAATCTGTACATGCCTACGCAGTGCTAGAATGTTTTCAAAATATAGGCTCAAAACATGCTTAAAATCGATATTTTTGGTGCCCAAAAGTCGATATGTGCATGCTTCTTCGGTACCCGTTTATATCTCAAATTCAGGCTCAAAACACCCGAAAATTCAATATTTTGGGGTCCCAGAAGCAATCTGTACATGCCTACTCAGTGCTAGAATATTTTCAAAATATAGGCTAAAAACATGCTAAAAATCGATATTTTAGGTGCCAAAAAGTCGATATCTCAAATTCAGGCCCAAAACACACGAAAATTCGATATTTAGGGGTCCCAGAAGCGATCTGTACATGCCTACTCCGTGTTAGAGTATTTTCAAAATACAGGCCAAAAACATGGTCAAAATCGATCTTTTAGGTGCCAAAAAGTCGATATGTGCATGCATCTTCTGTACCCGTTTATATCTCAAATTCTGGCCCTAAACACCCGAAAATACGATATTTTGGGGTCCCAGAAGCGATTTGTACATGCCTACTCCGTGTTAGAGTATTTTCAAAATTCAGGCCCAAAACATGCTGAAAATCGATATTTTTGGTGCCCAAAGTCAATATGTGTATGCATCTTCTATACTCGTTTATATCTCAAATTCAGGCTCAAAACACCCGAAAATTCGATATTTTGGGGTCCCAGATGCGATCTGTACATGCCTACTCAGTGCTAGAATTTTTTCAAAATATAGGCTCAAAACATGCTCAAAATCGATATTTTAGGTGCCCAAAAGTCGATATGTGAATGCCTCTTCTGTACTCGTTTATATCTCAAATTCAGGCTCAAAACACCCGAAAATTCGATATTTTGGGGTCCCAGAAGCGATCTGTACATGCCTACTCAGTGCTAGAATATTTTCAAAAAAAGGGCTCAAAACATGCTAAAAATCGATATTTTAGGTGCGTATAGGCGATATCTCAAATTCAGGCCCAAAAACACCCGAAAATTCGATATTATGGGGTCCCAGATTCGATCTGTACATGCCTACTCTGTGTTAGAGTATTTACAAAATTCAGGCATAAAAATCATGCTGAAAATCGATATTTTTGGTGCCCAAAGTCAATATGTGTATGCATCTTCTATACTCGTTTATATCTCAAATTCAGGCTCAAAACACCCGAAAATTCGATATTTTGGGGTCCCAGAAGCAATCTGTACATGCCGACTCAGTGCTAGAATATTTTTAAAATATAGGCTAAAAACATGCTAAAAATCGATATTTTAGGTGCCAAAAAGTCGATATCTCAAATTCAGTCCCAAAACACCCGAAAATTCGATATTTAGGGGTCCCAGAAGCGATCTGTACATGCATACTCAGTGTTAGAGTATTTTCAAAATACAGGCCAAAAACATCCTCAAAATCGATCTTTTAGGTGCCCAAAAGTCGATAAGTGCATGCATCTTCTGTACCCGTTTATATCTCAAATTCTGACCCTAAACACCCGAAAATTCAATATTTTGGGGTCCCAGAAGCAATCTGTACATGCCTACTCAGTGCTAGAATATTTTCAAAATATGGGCTCAAAACATGCTAAAAATCGATATTTTAGGTGCGTATAGGTGATATCTCAAATTCAGGCCCAAAAACACCTGAAAATTCGATATTATGGGGTCCCAGATTCGATCTGTACATGCCTACTCCGTGTTAGAGTATTTACAAAATACAGGCCCAAAACATGCTCAAAATCGATGTTTTAGGTGCCCAAAAGTCGATATGTGCATGCATCTTCAGTACCCGTTTATATCTCAAATTCAGGCCAAAACACCCGAAAATTCGATATTTTGGGGTCCCAGAAGCGATCTGTACATGCCTACTCTGTGTTAGAGTATTTTCAAAATTCAGGCCCAAAACATGCTAAAAATCGATATTTTTGGTGCCCAGAGTCAATATGTGTATGCATCTTCTATACTCGTTTATATCTCAAATTCAGGCTCAAAACACCCGATAATTCGATATTTTGGGGTCCCAGAAGCAATCTGTACATGCCTAAGCAGTGCTAGAATGTTTTCAAAATATAGGCTCAAAACATGCTTAAAATCGATATTTTTGGTGCCCAAAAGTCGATATGTGCATGCATCTTCGGTACCCGTTTATATCTCAAATTCAGGCTCAAAACACCCGAAAATTCAATATTTTGGGGTCCCAGAAGCAATCTGTACATGCCTACTCAGTGCTAGAATATTTTCAAAATATAGGCTAAAAACATGCTAAAAATCGATATTTTAGGTGCCAAAAAGTCGATATCTCAAATTCAGTCCCAAAACAACCGAAAATTCGATATTTAGGGGTCCCAGAAGCGATCTGTACATGCCTACTCCGTGTTAGAGTATTTTCAAAATACAGGCCAAAAACATACTGAAAATCGATCTTTTAGGTGCCCAAAAGTCGATATGTGCATGCATCTTCTGTACTCGTTTATATCTCAAATTCAGGCTCTAAACAACCAAAAATTCGATATTTTGGGGTCCCAGAAGCGATCTGTACATGCCTACTCAGTGCTAGAATATTTTCAAAATATAGGCTCAAAACATGCTAAAAATGGTGCGTTAAGGCGATATCTCAAATTCAGTCCCAAAACACCCGAAAATTCGATATTTAGGGGTCCCAGAAGCGATCTGTACATGCCTACTCCGTGTTAGAGTATTTTCAAAATACAGGCCAAAAACATACTGAAAATCGATCTTTTAGATGCTCAAAACTCTATATGTGCATGCATCTTCTGTACCCGTTTATATCTCAAATTCTGGCCCTAAACACCCGAAAATTCGATATTTTGGGGTCCCAGAAGCGATCTGTACATGCCTACTCTGTGTTAGAGTATTTTCAAAATTCAGGCCCAAAACATGCTAAAAATCGATATTTTTGGTGCCCAGAGTCAATATGTGTATGCATCTTCTATACTCGTTTATATCTCAAATTCAGGCTCAAAACACCCGATAATTCGATATTTTGGGGTCCCAGAAGCAATCTGTACATGCCTAAGCAGTGCTAGAATGTTTTCAAAATATAGGCTCAAAACATGCTTAAAATCGATATTTTTGGTGCCCAAAAGTCGATATGTGCATGCATCTTCGGTACCCGTTTATATCTCAAATTCAGGCTCAAAACACCCGAAAATTCAATATTTTGGGGTCCCAGAAGCAATCTGTACATGCCTACTCAGTGCTAGAATATTTTCAAAATATAGGCTAAAAACATGCTAAAAATCGATATTTTAGGTGCCAAAAAGTCGATATCTCAAATTCAGGCCCAAAACACACGAAAATTCGATATTTAGGGGTCCCAGAAGCGATCTGTACATGCCTACTCCGTGTTAGAGTATTTTCAAAATACAGGACAAAAACATCCTCAAAATCGATCTTTTAGGTGCCCAAAAGTCGATATGTGCATGCATCTTCTGTACCCGTTTATATCTCAAATTCTGGCCCTAAACACCCGAAAATACGATATTTTGGGGTCCCAGAAGCGATTTGTACATGCCTACTCCGTGTTAGAGTATTTTCAAAATTCAGGCCCAAAACATGCTGAAAATCGATATTTTTGGTGCCCAAAGTCAATATGTGTATGCATCTTCTATACTCGTTTATATCTCAAATTCAGGCTCAAAACACCCGAAAATTCGATATTTTGGGGTCCCAGATGCGATCTGTACATGCCTACTCAGTGCTAGAATTTTTTCAAAATATAGGCTCAAAACATGCTCAAAATCGATATTTTAGGTGCCGAAAAGTCGATATGTGCATGCATCTTCGGTACCCGTTTATATCTCAAATTCAGGCTCAAAACACCCGAAAATTCAATATTTTGGGGTCCCAGAAGCAATCTGTACATGCCTACTCAGTGCTAGAATATTTTCAAAATATAGGCTAAAAACATGCTAAAAATCGATATTTTAGGTGCCAAAAAGTCGATATCTCAAATTCAGTCCCAAAACACCCGAAAATTCGATATTTAGGGGTCCCAGAAGCGATCTGTACATGCCTACTCCGTGTTAGAGTATTTTCAAAATACAGGCCAAAAACATACTGAA
The DNA here is from genome assembly GCA_033782935.1 of Petrolisthes cinctipes. Taxonomy (NCBI): domain Eukaryota; kingdom Metazoa; phylum Arthropoda; class Malacostraca; order Decapoda; family Porcellanidae; genus Petrolisthes; species Petrolisthes cinctipes. The sequence continues at coordinate 143,877 of JAWQEG010001125.1, read as the reverse complement.
AATCGATCTTTTAGGTGCCCAAAAGTCGATATGTGCATGCATCTTCTGTACCCGTTTATATCTCAAATTCTGGCCCTAAACTCCCGAAAATACGATATTTTGGGGTCCCAGAAGCGATCTGTACATGCCTACTCCGTGTTAGAGAATTTTCAAAATTCAGGCATAAAAAACATGCTGAAAATCGATATTTTTGGTGCCCAAAGTCAATATGTGTATGCATCTTCTATACTCGTTTATATCTCAAATTCATTCTCAAAACACCCGAAAATTCGATATTTTGGGGTCCCAGAAGCGATCTGTACATGCCTACTCCGTGTTAGAGTATTTTCAAAATACATGCCCAAAACATGCTGAAAATCGATATTTTAGATGCCCAAAGTCAATATGTGCATATATCTTCTGTACCCGTATATATCTCAAATTCAGGCTCAAAACACCCGAAAATTCAATATTTTGGGGTCCCAGAAGCAATCTGTACATGCCTACTCAGTGCTAGAATATTTTCAAAATATAGGCTAAAAACATGCTAAAAATCGATATTTTAGGGCCCCAAAAAGTCGATATCTCAAATTCAGTCCCAAAACACCCGAAAATTCGATATTTAGGGGTCCCAGAAGGGATCTGTACATGCCTACTCCATGTTAGAGTATTTTCAAAATACAGGTCAAAAACATATTGAAAATCGATCTTTTAGGTGCCCAAATGTCGATATGTGCATGCATCTTCTGTACCAGTTTATATCTCAAATTCTGGCCCTAAACACCCGAAAATTCGATATTTTGGGGTCCCAGAAGCGATCTGTACATGCCTACTTCGTGTTAGAGTATTTTCAAAATACAGGCCAAAAACATACTGAAAATCGATATTTTAGGTGCGTTAAGGCGATATCTCAAATTAAGGCCCAAAACACCCGAAAATTCTATATTTAGGGGTCCCAGAAGCGATCTGTACATGCCTACTCCGTGTTAGAGTATTTTCAAAATACAGGCAAAAAACATACTGAAAATCGATCTTTTAGGTGCTCAAAAGTCTATATATGCATGCATCTTCTGTACCCGTTTATATCTCAAATTCTGGCCCTAAAAACCCGAAAATTCGATATTTTGGGGTCCCAGAAGCGATCTGTACATGCCTACTCCGTGTTAGAGTATTTTCAAAATTCAGGCACAAAACATGCTGAAAATCGATATTTTTGGTGCCCAAAGTCAATATGTGTATGCATCTTCTATACTCGTTTATATCTCAAATTCAGGCTCAAAACACCCGAAAATTCGATATTTTGGGGTCCCAGAAGCGATCTGTACATGCCTACTCAGTGCTAGAATGTTTTCAAAATATAGGCTCAAAACATGCTTAAAATCGATATTTTATGTGCCCAAAAGTCGATATGTGCATGCATCTTCGGTACCCGTTTATATCTCAAATTCAGGCTCAAAACACCCGAAAATTCGATATTTTGGGGTCCCAGAAGCGATCTGTACATGCCTACTCAGTGCTAGAATATTTTCAAAATATAGGCTCAAAACATGCTAAAAATAGATATTTTAGGTGCGTAAAGGCGATATCCCAAGTTCAGGCCCAAAACAACCGAAAATTCGATATTTTTGGATCCCAGAAGCGATCTGTACATGCCTACTCCGCGTTAGAGTATTTTCAAAATACAGGCCCAAAACATGCTCAAAATCGATATTTTTGATGCCCAAAGTCAATATGTGCATGTATCTTCTGTACCCGTTTATATCTCAAATTCAGGCTCAAAACACCCGAAAATTCAATATTTTGGGGTCCCAGAAGCAATCTGTACATGCCTACTCAGTGCTTGAATTTAATCAAAATATAGGGTACAAACATGCTAAAAATCGATATTTTATGTGCCAAAAAGTCGATATCTCAAATTCAATCCCAAAACACCCGAAAATTCGATATTTTGGGGTCCCAGAAGCGATCTGTACATGCCTACTCCGTGTTAGAGTATTTTCAAAATACCTGCCCAAAACATGCTGAAAATCGTTTTTTTTTTAGATGCCCAAAGTCAATATGTGCATGTATCTTAAGTACCCGTTTATATCTCAAATTCAGGCTCAAAACACCCGAAAATTCAATATTTTAGGGTCCCAGAAGCAATCTGTACATGCCTACTTCGTGTTAGAGTATTTTCAAAATACAGGTCAAAAATATACTGAAAATCGATCTTTAAGGTGCCAAAAAGTCGATATCTGCATGCATCTTCTGTACCCGTTTATATCTCAAATTCTGGCCCTAAACACCCGTAAATTCGATATTTTGGGGTCCCAGAAGCGATCTGTACAAGCCTACTCCGTGTTAGAGTATTTTCAAAATATAGGCTCAAAACATGCTAAAAATAGATATTTTAGGTGCGTAAAGGCGATATCCCAAATTCAAGCCCAAAACACCCGAAAAATTCGATATTTTGGGGTCCCAGTAGCGATCTGTACATGCCTACTCCGTGTTAGAGTATTTTCAAAATACAGGCCCAAAACCTGCTCAAAATCGATGTTTTAGGTGCCCAAAAGTCGATATGTGCATGCATCTTCAGTACCCGTTTATATCTCAAATTCAGGCTCAAAACACCAGAAAATTCGATATTTTGGGGTCCCAGAAGCGATCTGTACATGCCTACTCCGTGTTAGAGTATTTTCAAAATACAGGTCAGAAACATGCTGAAAATCGATATTTTAGGTGCGTAAAGGCGATATCTCAAATTAAGGCCCAAAACACCCGAAAATTCGATATTTAGGGGTCCCAGAAGCGATCTGTACATGCCTACTCCGTGTTAGAGTATTTTCAAAATACAGGCAAAAAACATACTGAAAATCGATCTTTTATGTGCTCAAAAGTCTATATGTGCATGCATCTTCTGTACCCGTTTATATCTCAAATTCTGGCCCTAAACACCCGAAAATTCGATATTTTGGGGTCCCAGAAGCGATCTGTACATGCCTACTCCGTGTTAGAGTATTTTAAAAATTCAGGCCCAAAACATGCTGAAAATCGATATTTTTGGTGCCCAAAGTCAATATGTGTATGCATCTTCTATACTCGTTTATATCTCAAATTCAGGCTCAAAACACCCGAAAATTCGATATTTTGGGGTCCCAGTAGCGATCTGTACATGCCTACGCAGTGCTAGAATGTTTTCAAAATATAGGCTCAAAACATGCTCAAAATCGATATTTTAGGTGCCCAAAAGTCGATATGTGCATGCATCTTCGGTACCCGTTTATATCTCAAATTCAGGCTCAAAACAACCGAAAATTCAATATTTTGGGGTCCCAGAAGCAATCTGTACATGCCTACTCAGTGCTAGAATATTTTTAAAATATAGGCTAAAAACATGCTAAAAATCGATATTTTAGGTGCCAAAAAGTCGATATCTCAAATTCTGGCCCTAAACACCCGAAAATTTGATATTTTGGGGTCCCAGAAGCGATCTGTACATGCCTACTCCGTGTTAGAGTATTTTCAAAATACAGGCCAAAAACATACTGAAAATCGATATTTTAGGTGCGTTAAGGCGATATCTCAAATTCTGGCCCAAAACACCCGAAAATTCGATATTTAGGGGTCCCAGAAGCGATCTGTACATGCCTACTCCGTGTTAGAGTATTTTCAAAATATAGGCCAAAAACATCCTCAAAATCGATCTTTTAGGTGCCCAAAAGTCGATATGTGCATGCATCTTCTGTACCCGTTTATATCTCAAATTCTGACCCTAAACACCCGAAAATTCGATATTTTGGGGTCCCTGAAGCGATCTGTACATGCCTACTCCGTGTTAGAGTATTTTCAAAATTCAGGCCCAAAATATGCTGAAAATCGATATTTTTGGTGCTTAAAGTCAATATGTGTATGCATCTTCTATATTCGTTTATATCTAAAATTCAGGCTCAAAACACCCGAAAATTCGACATTTTGGGGTCCCAGAAGCGATCTATACATGCCTACTCAGTGCTAGAATATTTTCAAAATATAGGCTCAAAACATGCTAAAAATCGATATTTTAGGTGCGTATAGGCGATATCTCAAATTCAGGCCCAAAAACACCCGAAAATTCGATATTATGGGGTCCCAGAAGCGATCTGGACATGGCTACTCCGTGTTAGAGTATTTACAAAATACAGGCCCAAAACATGCTCAAAATCGATGTTTTAGGTGCCCAAAAGTCGATATGTGCATGCATCTTCAGTACCCGTTTATATCTCAAATTCAGGCCAAAACACCCGAAAATTCGATATTTTGGGGTCCCAGAAGCGATCTGTACATGCCTACTCCGTGTTAGAGTATTTTCAAAATACATGCCCAAAACATGCTGAAAATCGATATTTAAGATGCCCAAAGTCAATATGTGCATGTATCTTCTGTACCAGTTTATATCTCAAATTCTGGCCCTAAACACCCGAAAATTTGATATTTTGGGGTCCCAGAAGCGATCTGTACATGCCTACTCCGTGTTAGAGTATTTTCAAAATACAGGCCAAAAACATACTGAAAATCGATATTTTAGGTGCGTTAAGGCGATATCTCAAATTCAGGCCCAAAACACCCGAAAATTCGATATTTAGGGGTCCCAGAAGCGATCTGTACATGCCTACTCCGTGTTAGAGTATTTTCAAAATATAGGCCAAAAACATACTGAAAATCGATCTTTTAGATGCTCAAAACTCTATATGTGCATGCATCTTCTGTACCCGTTTATATCTCAAATTCTGGCCCTAAACACCCGAAAATTCGATATTTTGGGGTCCCAGAAGCGATCTGTACATGCCTACTCCGTGTTAGAGTATTTTCAAAATACAGGCCCAAAACATGCTCAGAATCGATATTTTTGATGCCCAAAGTCAATATGTGCATGTATCTTCTGTACCCGTTTATATCTCAAATTCAGGCTCAAAACACCCGAAAATTCAATATTATGGGGTCCCAGAAGCAATCTGTACATGCCTACTCAGTGCTAGAATTTAATCAAAATATAGGGTACAAACATGCTAAAAATCGATATTTTATGTGCCAAAAAGTCGATATCTCAAATTCAATCCCAAAACACCCGAAAATTCGATATTTAGGGGTTCCAGAAGGGATCTGTACATGCCTACTCCGTGTTAGAGTATTTTCAAAATACAGGCCAAAAACATGGTCAAAATCGATCTTTTAGGTGCCCAAAAGTCGATATGTGCATGCATCTTCAGTACTCGTTTATATCTCAAATTCAGGCTCAAAACACCCGAAAATTCGATATTTTGGGGTCCCAGAAGCGATCTGTACATGCCTACTCCGTGTTAGAGTATTTTCAAAATACATGTCAAAAACATACTGAAAATCGATCTTTTAGGTGCCAAAAAGTCGATATGTGCATGCATCTTCTGTACCCGTTTATATCTCAAATTCTGGCCCTAAACACCCGTAAATTCGATATTTTGGGGTCCCAGAAGCGATCTGTACATGCCTACTCCGTGTTAGAGTATTTTCAAAATATAGGCTCAAAACATGCTAAAAATAGATATTTTAGGTGCGTAAAGGCGATATCCCAAATTCAGGCCCAAAACACCCGAAAATTCGATATTTTGAGGTCCCAGAAGCGATCTGTACATGCCTACTCCGTGTTAGAGTATTTTCAAAAGACAGGCCCAAAACATGCTCAAAATCGATGTTTTAGGTGCCCAAAAGTCGATATGTGCATGCATCTTCAGTACCCGTTTATATCTCAAATTAAGGCTCAAAACACCAGAAAATTCGATATTTTGGGGTCCCAGAAGCGATCTGTACATGCCTACTCCGTGTTAGAGTATTTTCAAAATACAGGTCAGAAACATGCTGAAAATCGATATTTTAGATGCCCAAAGTCAATATGTGCATGTATCTTCTGTACCCGTTTATATCTCAAATTCAGGCTCAAAACACCCGAAAATTTAATATTTTGGGGTCCCAGAAGCAATCTGTACATGCCTACTCAGTGCTAGAATTTAATCAAAATATAGGGTACAAACATGCTAAAAATCGATATTTTATGTGCCAAAAAGTCGATATCTCAAATTCAGTCCCAAAACACCCGAAAATTCGATATTTAGGGGTCCCAGAAGCGATCTGTACATGCCTACGCAGTGCTAGAATGTTTTCAAAATATAGGCTCAAAACATACTTAAAATCGATATTTAAGATGCCCAAAGTCAATATGTGCATGTATCTTCTGTACCAGTTTATATCTCAAATTCTGGCCCTAAACACCCGAAAATTTGATATTTTGGGGTCCCAAAAGCGATCTGTACATGCCTACTCCGTGTTAGAGTATTTTCAAAATACAGGCCAAAAACATACTGAAAATCGATATTTTAGGTGCGTTAAGGCGATATCTCAAATTCAGGCCCAAAACACCCGAAAATTCGATATTTAGGGGTCCCAGAAGCGATCTGTACATGCCTACTCCGTGTTAGAGTATTTTCAAAATATAGGCCAAAAACATCCTCAAAATCGATCTTTTAGGTGCCCAAAAGTCGATATGTGCATGCATCTTCTGTACCCGTTTATATCTCAAATTCTGACCCTAAACACCCGAAAATTCGATATTTTGGGGTCCCTGAAGCGATCTGTACATGCCTACTCCGGGTTAGAGTATTTTCAAAATTCAGGCCCAAAATATGCTGAAAATCGATATTTTTGGTGCTTAAAGTCAATATGTGTATGCATCTTCTATATTCGTTTATATCTAAAATTCAGGCTCAAAACACCCGAAAATTCGACATTTTGGGGTCCCAGAAGCGATCTATACATGCCTACTCAGTGCTAGAATATTTTCAAAATATAGGCTCAAAACATGCTAAAAATCGATATTTTAGGTGCGTATAGGCGATATCTCAAATTCAGGCCCAAAAACACCCGAAAATTCGATATTATGGGGTCCCAGAAGCGATCTGGACATGGCTACTCCGTGTTAGAGTATTTACAAAATACAGGCCCAAAACATGCTCAAAATCGATGTTTTAGGTGCCCAAAAGTCGATATGTGCATGCATCTTCAGTACCCGTTTATATCTCAAATTCAGGCCAAAACACCCGAAAATTTGATATTTTGGGGTCCCAGAAGCGATCTGTACATGCCTACTCCGTGTTAGAGTATTTTCAAAATACATGCCCAAAACATGCTGAAAATCGATATTTAATATGCCCAAAGTCAATATGTGCATGTATCTTCTGTACCAGTTTATATCTCAAATTCTGGCCCTAAACACCCGAAAATTTGATATTTTGGGGTCCCTGAAGCGATCTGTACATGCCTACTCCGTGTTAGAGTATTTTCAAAATACGGGCCAAAAACATACTGAAAATCGATATTTTAGGTGCGTTAAGGCGATATCTCAAATTCAGGCCCAAAACAACCGAAAATTCGATATTTAGGGGTCCCAGAAGCGATCTGTACATGCCTACTCCGTGTTAGAGTATTTTCAAAATACAGGCCCAAAACATGCTCAGAATCGATATTTTTGATGCCCAAAGTCAATATGTGCATGTATCTTCTGTACCCGTTTATATCTCAAATTCAGGCTCAAAACACCCGAAAATTCAATATTTTGGGGTCCCAGAAGCAATCTGTACATGCCTACTCAGTGCTAGAATTTAATCAAAATATAGGGTACAAACATGCTAAAAATCGATATTTTATGTGCCAAAAAGTCGATATCTCAAATTCAATCCCAAAACACCCGAAAATTCGATATTCAGGGGTTCCAGAAGGGATCTGTACATGCCTACTCCGTGTTAGAGTATTTTCAAAATACAGGCCAAAAACATGGTCAAAATCGATCTTTTAGGTGCCCAAAAGTCGATATGTGCATGCATCTTCAGTACTCGTTTATATCTCAAATTCTGGCCCTAAACACCCGTAAATTCGATATTTTGGGGTCCCAGAAGCGATCTGTACATGCCTACTCCGTGTTAGAGTATTTTCAAAATATAGGCTCAAAACATGCTAAAAATAGATATTTTAGGTGCGTAAAGGCGATATCCCAAATTCAGGCCCAAAACACCCGAAAATTCGATATTTTGAGGTCCCAGAAGCGATCTGTACATGCCTACTCCGTGTTAGAGTATTTTCAAAAGACAGGCCCAAAACATGCTCAAAATCGATGTTTTAGGTGCCCAAAAGTCGATATGTGCATGCATCTTCAGTACCCGTTTATATCTCAAATTAAGGCTCAAAACACCAGAAAATTCGATATTTTGGGGTCCCAGAAGCGATCTGTACATGCCTACTCCGTGTTAGAGTATTTTCAAAATACAGGTCAGAAACATGCTGAAAATCGATATTTTAGATGCCCAAAGTCAATATGTGCATGTATCTTCTGTACCCGTTTATATCTCAAATTCAGGCTCAAAACACCCGAAAATTTAATATTTTGGGGTCCCAGAAGCAATCTGTACATGCCTACTCAGTGCTAGAATTTAATCAAAATATAGGGTACAAACATGCTAAAAATCGATATTTTATGTGCCAAAAAGTCGATATCTCAAATTCAGTCCCAAAACACCCGAAAATTCGATATTTAGGGGTCCCAGAAGCGATCTGTACATGCCTACTCCGTGTTAGAGTATTTTCAAAATACAGGCCAAAAACATACTGAAAATCGATATTTTAGGTGCGTAAAGGCGATATCTCAAATTAAGGCCCAAAACACCCGAAAATTCGATATTTAGGGGTCCCAGAAGCGATCTGTACACGCCTACTCCGTGTTAGAGTATTTTCAAAATACAGGCCAAAAACATACTGAAAATCGATCTTTTAGGTGCTCAAAAGTCTATATGTGCATGCATCTTCTGTACCCGTTTATATCTCAAATTCTGACCCTAAACACCCGAAAATTCGATATTTTGGGGTCCCAGAAGCGATCTGTACATGCCTACTCCGTGTTAGAGTATTTTCAAAATTCAGGCCCAAAACATGCTGAAAATCGATATTTTAGATGCCCAAAGTCAATATGTGCATATATCTTCTGTACCCGTATATATCTCAAATTCAGGCTCAAAACACCCGAAAATTAAATATTTTGGGGTCCCAGAAGCGATCTTTACATGCCTACTCCGTGTTAGAGTATTATCAAAATACATGCCCAAAACATGCTGAAAATCGATATTTTAGGTGCGTTAAGGCGATATCTCAAATTCAGGCCCAAAACACCCGAAAATTCGATATTTAGGGGTCCCAGAAGAGATCTGTACATGCCTACTCCGTGTTAGAGTATTTTCAAAATTCAGGCCCAAAACATGCTAAAAATCGATATTTATGGTGCCCAAAGTCAATATGTGTATGCATCTTCTATACTGGTTTATATCTCAAATTCAGGCTCAAAACACCCGATAATTCGATATTTTGGGTTTCCAGAAGCAATCTGTACATGCCTACGCAGTGCTAGAATGTTTTCAAAATATAGGGTCAAAACATGCTTAAAATCGATATTTTAGGTGCCCAAAAGTCGATATGTGCATGCATCTTCGGTACCCGTTTATATCTCAAATTCAGGCTCAAAACACCCGAAAATTCAATATTTTGGGGTCCCAGAAGCAATCTGTACATGCCTACTCAGTGCTAGAATATTTTCAAAATATGGGCTCAAAACATGCTAAAAATCGATATTTTAGGTGCGTATAGGTGATATCTCAAATTCAGGCAAAAAAACACCCGAAAATTCGATATTATGGGGTCCCAGATTCGATCTGTACATGCCTACTCCGTGTTAGAGTATTTACAAAATACAGGCCCAAAACATGCTAAAAATCGATGTTTTAGGTGCCCAAAAGTCGATATGTGCATGCATCTTCAGTACCCGTTTATATCTCAAATTCAGGCCAAAACACCCGAAAATTCGATATTTTGGGGTCCCAGAAGCGATCTTTACATGCCTACTCCGTGTTAGAGTATTTTCAAAATACATGCCCAAAACATGCTGAAAATCGATATTTTAGATGCCCAAAGTCAATATGTGCATGTATCTTCTGTACCCGTTTATATCTCAAATTCAGGCTCAAAACACCCAAAAATTCGATATTTAGGGGTCCCAAAAGCGATCTGTACATGCCTACTCAGTGCTAGAATATTTTCAAAATATAGGCTCAAAACATGCTAAAAATCGATATTTTAGGTGCCAAAAAGTCGATATCTCAAATTCAGTCCCAAAACAACCGAAAATTCGATATTTAGGGGTCCCAGAAGCGATCTGTACATGCCTACTCCGTGTTAGAGTATTTTCAAAATACAGGCCAAAAACATACTGAAAATCGATCTTTTAGGTGCCCAAAAGTCGATATGTGCATGCATCTTCTGTACCCGTTTATATCTCAAATTCTGGCCCTAAACTCCCGAAAATACGATATTTTGGGGTCCCAGAAGCGATCTGTACATGCCTACTCCGTGTTAGAGTATTTTCAAAATTCAGGCATAAAAAACATGCTGAAAATCGATATTTTTGGTGCCCAAAGTCAATATGTGTATGCATCTTCTATACTCGTTTATATCTCAAATTCAGGCTCAAAACACCCGAAAATTCGATATTTTGGGGTCCCAGAAGCGATCTGTACATGCCTACTCCGTGTTAGAGTATTTTCAAAATACAGGCCAAAAACATACTGAAAATCGATCTTTTAGGTGCCCAAAAGTCGATATGTGCATGCATCTTCTGTACCCGTTTATATCTCAAATTCTGGCCCTAAACTCCCGAAAATACGATATTTTGGGGTCCCAGAAGCGATCTGTACATGCCTACTCCGTGTTAGAGTATTTTCAAAATTCAGGCATAAAAAACATGCTGAAAATCGATATTTTTGGTGCCCAAAGTCAATATGTGTATGCATCTTCTATACTCGTTTATATCTCAAATTCAGGCTCAAAACACCCGAAAATTCGATATTTTGGGGTCCCACAAGCGATCTGTACATGCCTACGCAGTGCTAGAATGTTTTCAAAATATAGGCTCAAAACATGCTCAAAATCGATATTTTAGGTGCCCAAAAGTCGATATGTGCATGCATCTTCGGTACCCGTTTATATCTCAAATTCTGACCCTAAACACCCGAAAATACAATATTTTGGGGTCCCAGAAGCAATCTGTACATGCCTACTCAGTGCTAGAATATTTTCAAAATATGGGCTCAAAACATGCTAAAAATCGATATTTTAGGTGGGTATAGGTGATATCTCAAATTCAGGCCCAAAAACACCCGAAAATTCGATATTATGGGGTCCCAGATTCGATCTGTACATGCCTACTCCGTGTTAGAGTATTTTCAAAATTCAGGCCCAAAACATGCTAAAAATCGATATTTATGGTGCCCAAAGTCAATATGTGTATGCATCTTCTATACTGGTTTATATCTCAAATTCAGGCTCAAAACACCCGATAATTCGATATTTTGGGGTCCCAGAAGCAATCTGTACATGCCTACTCCGTGTTAGAGTATTTTCAAAATACATGCCCAAAACATGCTGAAAATCGATATTTTAGATGCCCAAAGTCAATATGTGCATGTATCTTCTGTACCCGTTTATATCTCAAATTCAGGCTCAAAACACCCAAAAATTCGATATTTAGGGGTCCCAAAAGCGATCTGTACATGCCTACTCAGTGCTAGAATATTTTCAAAATATAGGCTCAAAACATGCTAAAAATCGATATTTTAGGTGCCAAAAAGTCGATATCTCAAATTCAGTCCCAAAACAACCGAAAATTCGATATTTAGGGGTCCCAGAAGCGATCTGTACATGCCTACTCCGTGTTAGAGTATTTTCAAAATACAGGCCAAAAACATACTGAAAATCGATCTTTTAGGTGCCCAAAAGTCGATATGTGCATGCATCTTCTGTACCCGTTTATATCTCAAATTCTGGCCCTAAACTCCCGAAAATACGATATTTTGGGGTCCCAGAAGCGATCTGTACATGCCTACTCCGTGTTAGAGTATTTTCAAAATTCAGGCATAAAAAACATGCTGAAAATCGATATTTTTGGTGCCCAAAGTCAATATGTGCATGCATCTTCTATACTCGTTTATATCTCAAATTCAGGCTCAAAACACCCGAAAATTCGATATTTTGGGGTCCCAGAAGCGATCTGTACATGCCTACCCCGTGTTAGAGTATTTTCAAAATACAGGCCAAAAACATACTGAAAATCGATCTTTTAGGTGCCCAAAAGTCGATATGTGCATGCATCTTCTTTACCCGTTTATATCTCAAATTCTGGCCCTAAACTCCCGAAAATACGATATTTTGGGGTCCCAGAAGCGATCTGTACATGCCTACTCCGTGTTAGAGTATTTTCAAAATTCAGGCATAAAAATCATGCTGAAAATCGATATTTTTGGTGCCCAAAGTCAATATGTGTATGCATCTTCTATACTCGTTTATATCTCAAATTCAGGCTCAAAACACCCGAAAATTCGATATTTTGGGGTCCCAGAAGCAATCTGTACATGCCGACTCAGTGCTAGAATATTTTTAAAATATAGGCTAAAAACATGCTAAAAATCGATATTTTAGGTGCCAAAAAGTCGATATCTCAAATTCAGTCCCAAAACACCCGAAAATTCGATATTTAGGGGTCCCAGAAGCGATCTGTACATGCATACTCAGTGTTAGAGTATTTTCAAAATACAGGCCAAAAACATCCTCAAAATCGATCTTTTAGGTGCCCAAAAGTCGATATGTGCATGCATCTTCTGTACCCGTTTATATCTCAAATTCTGACCCTAAACACCCGAAAATTCAATATTTTGGGGTCCCAGAAGCAATCTGTACATGCCTACTCAGTGCTAGAATATTTTCAAAATATGGGCTCAAAACATGCTAAAAATCGATATTTTAGGTGCGTATAGGTGATATCTCAAATTCAGGCCCAAAAACACCTGAAAATTCGATATTATGGGGTCCCAGATTCGATCTGTACATGCCTACTCCGTGTTAGAGTATTTACAAAATACAGGCCCAAAACATGCTCAAAATCGATGTTTTAGGTGCCCAAAAGTCGATATGTGCATGCATCTTCAGTACCCGTTTATATCTCAAATTCAGGCCAAAACACCCGAAAATTCGATATTTTGGGGTCCCAGAAGCGATCTTTACATGCCTACTCCGTGTTAGAGTATTTTCAAAATACATGCCCAAAACATGCTGAAAATCGATATTTTAGATGCCCAAAGTCAATATGTGCATGTATCTTCTGTACCCGTTTATATCTCAAATTCAGGCTCAAAACACCCAAAAATTCGATATTTAGGGGTCCCAAAAGCGATCTGTACATGCCTACTCAGTGCTAGAATATTTTCAAAATATAGGCTCAAAACATGCTAAAAATCGATATTTTAGGTGCCAAAAAGTCGATATCTCAAATTCAGTCCCAAAACAACCGAAAATTCGATATTTAGGGGTCCCAGAAGCGATCTGTACATGCCTACTCCGTGTTAGAGTATTTTCAAAATACAGGCCAAAAACATACTGAAAATCGATCTTTTAGGTGCCCAAAAGTCGATATGTGCATGCATCTTCTGTACTCGTTTATATCTCAAATTCAGGCTCTAAACAACCAAAAATTCGATATTTTGGGGTCCCAGAAGCGATCTGTACATGCCTACTCTGTGTTAGAGTATTTTCAAAATTCAGGCCCAAAACATGCTAAAAATCGATATTTTTGGTGCCCAAAGTCAATATGTGTATGCATCTTCTATACTCGTTTATATCTCAAATTCAGGCTCAAAACACCCGATAATTCGATATTTTGGGGTCCCAGAAGCAATCTGTACATGCCTACGCAGTGCTAGAATGTTTTCAAAATATAGGCTCAAAACATGCTTAAAATCGATATTTTTGGTGCCCAAAAGTCGATATGTGCATGCTTATTCGGTACCCGTTTATATCTCAAATTCAGGCTCAAAACACCCGAAAATTCAATATTTTGGGGTCCCAGAAGCAATCTGTACATGCCTACTCAGTGCTAGAATATTTTCAAAATATAGGCTAAAAACATGCTAAAAATCGATATTTTAGGTGCCAAAAAGTCGATATCTCAAATTCAGGCCCAAAACACACGAAAATTCGATATTTAGGGGTCCCAGAAGCGATCTGTACATGCCTACTCCGTGTTAGAGTATTTTCAAAATACAGGCCAAAAACATGGTCAAAATCGATCTTTTAGGTGCCAAAAAGTCGATATGTGCATGCATCTTCTGTACCCGTTTATATCTCAAATTCTGGCCCTAAACACCCGAAAATACGATATTTTGGGGTCCCAGAAGCGATTTGTACATGCCTACTCCGTGTTAGAGTATTTTCAAAATTCAGGCCCAAAACATGCTGAAAATCGATATTTTTGGTGCCCAAAGTCAATATGTGTATGCATCTTCTATACTCGTTTATATCTCAAATTCAGGCTCAAAACACCCGAAAATTCGATATTTTGGGGTCCCAGATGCGATCTGTACATGCCTACTCAGTGCTTGAATTTTTTCAAAATATAGGCTCAAAACATGCTCAAAATCGATATTTTAGGTGCCCAAAAGTCGATATGTGAATGCCTCTTCTGTACTCGTTTATATCTCAAATTCAGGCTCAAAACACCCGAAAATTCGATATTTTGGGGTCCCAGAAGCGATCTGTACATGCCTACTCAGTGCTAGAATATTTTCAAAAAAAGGGCTCAAAACATGCTAAAAATCGATATTTTAGGTGCGTATAGGCGATATCTCAAATTCAGGCCCAAAAACACCCGAAAATTCGATATTATGGGGTCCCAGATTCGATCTGTACATGCCTACTCTGTGTTAGAGTATTTACAAAATTCAGGCATAAAAATCATGCTGAAAATCGATATTTTTGGTGCCCAAAGTCAATATGTGTATGCATCTTCTATACTCGTTTATATCTCAAATTCAGGCTCAAAACACCCGAAAATTCGATATTTTGGGGTCCCAGAAGCAATCTGTACATGCCGACTCAGTGCTAGAATATTTTTAAAATATAGGCTAAAAACATGCTAAAAATCGATATTTTAGGTGCCAAAAAGTCGATATCTCAAATTCAGTCCCAAAACACCCGAAAATTCGATATTTAGGGGTCCCAGAAGCGATCTGTACATGCATACTCAGTGTTAGAGTATTTTCAAAATACAGGCCAAAAACATCCTCAAAATCGATCTTTTAGGTGCCCAAAAGTCGATAAGTGCATGCATCTTCTGTACCCGTTTATATCTCAAATTCTGACCCTAAACACCCGAAAATTCAATATTTTGGGGTCCCAGAAGCAATCTGTACATGCCTACTCAGTGCTAGAATATTTTCAAAATATGGGCTCAAAACATGCTAAAAATCGATATTTTAGGTGCGTATAGGTGATATCTCAAATTCAGGCCCAAAAACACCTGAAAATTCGATATTATGGGGTCCCAGATTCGATCTGTACATGCCTACTCCGTGTTAGAGTATTTACAAAATACAGGCCCAAAACATGCTCAAAATCGATGTTTTAGGTGCCCAAAAGTCGATATGTGCATGCATCTTCAGTACCCGTTTATATCTCAAATTCAGGCCAAAACACCCGAAAATTCGATATTTTGGGGTCCCAGAAGCGATCTTTACATGCCTACTCCGTGTTAGAGTATTTTCAAAATACATGCCCAAAACATGCTGAAAATCGATATTTTAGATGCCCAAAGTCAATATGTGCATGTATCTTCTGTACCCGTTTATATCTCAAATTCAGGCTCAAAACACCCAAAAATTCGATATTTAGGGGTCCCAAAAGCGATCTGTACATGCCTACTCAGTGCTAGAATATTTTCAAAATATAGGCTCAAAACATGCTAAAAATCGATATTTTAGGTGCCAAAAAGTCGATATCTCATATTCAGTCCCAAAACAACCGAAAATTCGATATTTAGGGGTCCCAGAAGCGATCTGTACATGCCTACTCCGTGTTAGAGTATTTTCAAAATACAGGCCAAAAACATACTGAAAATCGATCTTTTAGGTGCCCAAAAGTCGATATGTGCATGCATTTTCTGTACTCGTTTATATCTCAAATTCAGGCTCTAAACAACTAAAAATTCGATATTTTGGGGTCCCAGAAGCGATCTGTACATGCCTACTCAGTGCTAGAATATTTTCAAAATATAGGCTCAAAACATGCTAAAAATGGTGCGTTAAGGCGATATCTCAAATTCAGTCCCAAAACAACCGAAAATTCGATATTTAGGGGTCCCAGAAGCGATCTGTACATGCCTACTCCGTGTTAGAGTATTTTCAAAATACAGGCCAAAAACATACTGAAAATCGATCTTTTAGATGCTCAAAACTCTATATGTGCATGCATCTTCTGTACCCGTTTATATCTCAAATTCTGGCCCTAAACACCCGAAAATTCGATATTTTGGGGTCCCAGAAGCGATCTGTACATGCCTACTCTGTGTTAGAGTATTTTCAAAATTCAGGCCCAAAACATGCTAAAAATCGATATTTTTGGTGCCCAGAGTCAATATGTGTATGCATCTTCTATACTCGTTTATATCTCAAATTCAGGCTCAAAACACCCGATAATTCGATATTTTGGGGTCCCAGAAGCAATCTGTACATGCCTAAGCAGTGCTAGAATGTTTTCAAAATATAGGCTCAAAACATGCTTAAAATCGATATTTTTGGTGCCCAAAAGTCGATATGTGCATGCATCTTCGGTACCCGTTTATATCTCAAATTCAGGCTCAAAACACCCGAAAATTCAATATTTTGGGGTCCCAGAAGCAATCTGTACATGCCTACTCAGTGCTAGAATATTTTCAAAATATAGGCTAAAAACATGCTAAAAATCGATATTTTAGGTGCCAAAAAGTCGATATCTCAAATTCAGTCCCAAAACAACCGAAAATTCGATATTTAGGGGTCCCAGAAGCGATCTGTACATGCCTACTCCGTGTTAGAGTATTTTCAAAATACAGGCCAAAAACATACTGAAAATCGATCTTTTAGGTGCCCAAAAGTCGATATGTGCATGCATCTTCTGTACTCGTTTATATCTCAAATTCAGGCTCTAAACAACCAAAAATTCGATATTTTGGGGTCCCAGAAGCGATCTGTACATGCCTACTCAGTGCTAGAATATTTTCAAAATATAGGCTCAAAACATGCTAAAAATGGTGCGTTAAGGCGATATCTCAAATTCAGTCCCAAAACACCCGAAAATTCGATATTTAGGGGTCCCAGAAGCGATCTGTACATGCCTACTCCGTGTTAGAGTATTTTCAAAATACAGGCCAAAAACATACTGAAAATCGATCTTTTAGATGCTCAAAACTCTATATGTGCATGCATCTTCTGTACCCGTTTATATCTCAAATTCTGGCCCTAAACACCCGAAAATTCGATATTTTGGGGTCCCAGAAGCGATCTGTACATGCCTACTCTGTGTTAGAGTATTTTCAAAATTCAGGCCCAAAACATGCTAAAAATCGATATTTTTGGTGCCCAGAGTCAATATGTGTATGCATCTTCTATACTCGTTTATATTTCAAATTCAGGCTCAAAACACCCGATAATTCGATATTTTGGGGTCCCAGAAGCAATCTGTACATGCCTAAGCAGTGCTAGAATGTTTTCAAAATATAGGCTCAAAACATGCTTAAAATCGATATTTTTGGTGCCCAAAAGTCGATATGTGCATGCATCTTCGGTACCCGTTTATATCTCAAATTCAGGCTCAAAACACCCGAAAATTCAATATTTTGGGGTCCCAGAAGCAATCTGTACATGCCTACTCAGTGCTAGAATATTTTCAAAATATAGGCTAAAAACATGCTAAAAATCGATATTTTAGGTGCCAAAAAGTCGATATCTCAAATTCAGGCCCAAAACACACGAAAATTCGATATTTAGGGGTCCCAGAAGCGATCTGTACATGCCTACTCCGTGTTAGAGTATTTTCAAAATACAGGACAAAAACATCCTCAAAATCGATCTTTTAGGTGCCCAAAAGTCGATATGTGCATGCATCTTCTGTACCCGTTTATATCTCAAATTCTGGCCCTAAACACCCGAAAATTCGATATTTTGGGGTCCCAGATGCGATCTGTACATGCCTACTCAGTGCTAGAATTTTTTCAAAATATAGGCTCAAAACATGCTCAAAATCGATATTTTAGGTGCCGAAAAGTCGATATGTGCATGCATCTTCGGTACCCGTTTATATCTCAAATTCAGGCTCAAAACACCCGAAAATTCAATATTTTGGGGTCCCAGAAGCAATCTGTACATGCCTACTCAGTGCTAGAATATTTTCAAAATATAGGCTAAAAACATGCTAAAAATCGATATTTTAGGTGCCAAAAAGTCGATATCTCAAATTCAGTCCCAAAACACCCGAAAATTCGATATTTAGGGGTCCCAGAAGCGATCTGTACATGCCTACTCCGTGTTAGAGTATTTTCAAAATACAGGCCAAAAACATACTGAAAATCGATCTTTTAGGTGCCCAAAAGTCGATATGTGCATGCATCTTCTGTACCCGTTTATATCTCAAATTCTGGCCCTAAACTCCCGAAAATACGATATTTTGGGGTCCCAGAAGCGATCTGTACATGCCTACTCCGTGTTAGAGAATTTTCAAAATTCAGGCATAAAAAACATGCTGAAAATCGATATTTTTGGTGCCCAAAGTCAATATGTGTATGCATCTTCTATACTCGTTTATATCTCAAATTCATTCTCAAAACACCCGAAAATTCGATATTTTGGGGTCCCAGAAGCGATCTGTACATGCCTACTCCGTGTTAGAGTATTTTCAAAATACATGCCCAAAACATGCTGAAAATCGATATTTTAGATGCCCAAAGTCAATATGTGCATATATCTTCTGTACCCGTATATATCTCAAATTCAGGCTCAAAACACCCGAAAATTCAATATTTTGGGGTCCCAGAAGCAATCTGTACATGCCTACTCAGTGCTAGAATATTTTCAAAATATAGGCTAAAAACATGCTAAAAATCGATATTTTAGGGCCCCAAAAAGTCGATATCTCAAATTCAGTCCCAAAACACCCGAAAATTCGATATTTAGGGGTCCCAGAAGGGATCTGTACATGCCTACTCCATGTTAGAGTATTTTCAAAATACAGGTCAAAAACATATTGAAAATCGATCTTTTAGGTGCCCAAATGTCGATATGTGCATGCATCTTCTGTACCAGTTTATATCTCAAATTCTGGCCCTAAACACCCGAAAATTCGATATTTTGGGGTCCCAGAAGCGATCTGTACATGCCTACTTCGTGTTAGAGTATTTTCAAAATACAGGCCAAAAACATACTGAAAATCGATATTTTAGGTGCGTTAAGGCGATATCTCAAATTAAGGCCCAAAACACCCGAAAATTCTATATTTAGGGGTCCCAGAAGCGATCTGTACATGCCTACTCCGTGTTAGAGTATTTTCAAAATACAGGCAAAAAACATACTGAAAATCGATCTTTTAGGTGCTCAAAAGTCTATATATGCATGCATCTTCTGTACCCGTTTATATCTCAAATTCTGGCCCTAAAAACCCGAAAATTCGATATTTTGGGGTCCCAGAAGCGATCTGTACATGCCTACTCCGTGTTAGAATATTTTCAAAATATAGGCTAAAAACATGCTAAAAATCGATATTTTAGGTGCCAAAAAGTCGATATCTCAAATTCAGGCCCAAAACACACGAAAATTCGATATTTAGGGGTCCCAGAAGCGATCTGTACATGCCTACTCCGTGTTAGAGTATTTTCAAAATACAGGCCAAAAACATACTGAAAATCGATCTTTTAGGTGCCCAAAAGTCGATATGTGCATGCATCTTCTGTACCCGTTTATATCTCAAATTCTGGCCCTAAACTCCCGAAAATACGATATTTTGGGGTCCCAGAAGCGATCTGTACATGCCTACTCCGTGTTAGAGAATTTTCAAAATTCAGGCATAAAAAACATGCTGAAAATCGATATTTTTGGTGCCCAAAGTCAATATGTGTATGCATCTTCTATACTCGTTTATATCTCAAATTCATTCTCAAAACACCCGAAAATTCGATATTTTGGGGTCCCAGAAGCGATCTGTACATGCCTACTCCGTGTTAGAGTATTTTCAAAATACATGCCCAAAACATGCTGAAAATCGATATTTTAGATGCCCAAAGTCAATATGTGCATATATCTTCTGTACCCGTATATATCTCAAATTCAGGCTCAAAACACCCGAAAATTCAATATTTTGGGGTCCCAGAAGCAATCTGTACATGCCTACTCAGTGCTAGAATATTTTCAAAATATAGGCTAAAAACATGCTAAAAATCGATATTTTAGGGCCCCAAAAAGTCGATATCTCAAATTCAGTCCCAAAACACCCGAAAATTCGATATTTAGGGGTCCCAGAAGGGATCTGTACATGCCTACTCCATGTTAGAGTATTTTCAAAATACAGGTCAAAAACATATTGAAAATCGATCTTTTAGGTGCCCAAATGTCGATATGTGCATGCATCTTCTGTACCAGTTTATATCTCAAATTCTGGCCCTAAACACCCGAAAATTCGATATTTTGGGGTCCCAGAAGCGATCTGTACATGCCTACTTCGTGTTAGAGTATTTTCAAAATACAGGCCAAAAACATACTGAAAATCGA
Organism: Petrolisthes cinctipes; assembly: GCA_033782935.1. Lineage (NCBI taxonomy): Eukaryota > Metazoa > Arthropoda > Malacostraca > Decapoda > Porcellanidae > Petrolisthes > Petrolisthes cinctipes. Next base: position 123,193 of record JAWQEG010001125.1, on the reverse strand, counting down.
TATTTTAGGTGCGTTAAGGCGATATCTCAAATTAAGGCCCAAAACACCCGAAAATTCTATATTTAGGGGTCCCAGAAGCGATCTGTACATGCCTACTCCGTGTTAGAGTATTTTCAAAATACAGGCAAAAAACATACTGAAAATCGATCTTTTAGGTGCTCAAAAGTCTATATATGCATGCATCTTCTGTACCCGTTTATATCTCAAATTCTGGCCCTAAAAACCCGAAAATTCGATATTTTGGGGTCCCAGAAGCGATCTGTACATGCCTACTCCGTGTTAGAGTATTTTCAAAATTCAGGCACAAAACATGCTGAAAATCGATATTTTTGGTGCCCAAAGTCAATATGTGTATGCATCTTCTATACTCGTTTATATCTCAAATTCAGGCTCAAAACACCCGAAAATTCGATATTTTGGGGTCCCAGAAGCGATCTGTACATGCCTACTCAGTGCTAGAATGTTTTCAAAATATAGGCTCAAAACATGCTTAAAATCGATATTTTATGTGCCCAAAAGTCGATATGTGCATGCATCTTCGGTACCCGTTTATATCTCAAATTCAGGCTCAAAACACCCGAAAATTCGATATTTTGGGGTCCCAGAAGCGATCTGTACATGCCTACTCAGTGCTAGAATATTTTCAAAATATAGGCTCAAAACATGCTAAAAATAGATATTTTAGGTGCGTAAAGGCGATATCCCAAGTTCAGGCCCAAAACAACCGAAAATTCGATATTTTTGGATCCCAGAAGCGATCTGTACATGCCTACTCCGCGTTAGAGTATTTTCAAAATACAGGCCCAAAACATGCTCAAAATCGATATTTTTGATGCCCAAAGTCAATATGTGCATGTATCTTCTGTACCCGTTTATATCTCAAATTCAGGCTCAAAACACCCGAAAATTCAATATTTTGGGGTCCCAGAAGCAATCTGTACATGCCTACTCAGTGCTTGAATTTAATCAAAATATAGGGTACAAACATGCTAAAAATCGATATTTTATGTGCCAAAAAGTCGATATCTCAAATTCAATCCCAAAACACCCGAAAATTCGATATTTAGGGGTTCCAGAAGGGATCTGTACATGCCTACTCCGTGTTAGAGTATTTTCAAAATACATGCCCAAAACATGCTGAAAATCGATTTTTTAGATGCCCAAAGTCAATATGTGCATGTATCTTCTGTACCCGTTTATATCTCAAATTCAGGCTCAAAACACCCGAAAATTCAATATTTTAGGGTCCCAGAAGCAATCTGTACATGCCTACTCCGTGTTAGAGTATTTTCAAAATACAGGTCAAAAACATACTGAAAATCGATCTTTTAGGTGCCAAAAAGTCGATATGTGCATGCATCTTCTGTACCAGTTTATATCTCAAATTCTGGCCCTAAACACCCTAAAATTCGATATTTTGGGGTCCCAGAAGCGATCTGTACATGCCTACTCCGTGTTAGAGTATTTTCAAAATACAGGCCAAAAACATACTGAAAATCGATATTTTAGGTGCGTAAAGACGATATCTCAAATTAAGGCCCAAAACACCCGAAAATTCGATATTTAGGGGTCCCAGAAGCGATCTGTACATGCCTACTCCGTGTTAGAGTATTTTCAAAATACAGGCAAAAAATATACTGAAAATCGATCTTTTAGGTGCTCAAAAGTCTATATGTGCATGCATCTTCTGTACCCGTTTATATCTCAAATTCTGGCCCTAAACACCCGAAAATTCGATATTTTGGGGTCCCAGAAGTGATCTGTACATGCTTACTCCGTTTTAGAGTATTTTCAAAATTCAGGCCCAAAACATGCTGAAAATCGATATTTTTGGTGCCCAAAGTCAATATGTGTATGCATCTTCTATACTCGTTTATATCTCAAATTCAGGCTCAAAAACACCCGAAAATTCGATATTTTGGGGTCCCAGAAGCGATCTGTACATGCCTACGCAGTGCTAGAATGTTTTCAAAATATAGGCTCAAAACATGCTCAAAATCGATATTTTAGGTGCCCAAAAGTCGATATGTGCATGCATCTTCGGTACCCGTTTATATCTCAAATTCAGGCTCAAAACACCCGAAAATTCAATATTTTGGGGTCCCAGAAGCAATCTGTACATGCCTACTCAGTGCTAGAATATTTTTAAAATATAGGCTAAAAACATGCTAAAAATCGATATTTTAGGTGCCAAAAAGTCGATATCTCAAATTCAGTCCCAAAACACCCGAAAATTCGATATTTTGGGGTCCCAGAAGCGATCTGTACATGCCTTCTCCGTGTTAGAGTATTTTCAAAATACATGCCCAAAACATGCTGAAAATCGATATTTTAGATGCCCAAAGTCAATATGTGCATGTATCTTCTGTACCAGTTTATATCTCAAATTCTGGCCCTAAACACCCGAAAATTCGATATTTTGGGGTCCCAGAAGCGATCTGTACATGCCTACTCCGTGTTAGAGTATTTTCAAAATACAGGCCAAAAACATACTGAAAATCGATATTTTTGGTGCCCAAAGTCAATATGTGCATGTATCTTCTGTACCAGTTTATATCTCAAATTCTGGCCCTAAACACCCGAAAATTCGATATTTTGGGGTCCCAGAAGCGATCTGTACATGCCTACTCCGTGTTAGAGTATTTTCAAAATACAGGCCAAAAACATACTGAAAATCGATATTTTAGGTGCGTTAAGGCGATATCTCAAATTCAGGCCCAAAACACCCGAAAATTCGATATTTAGGGGTCCCAGAAGCGATCTGTACATGCCTACTCCGTGTTAGAGTATTTTCAAAATATAGGCCAAAAACATACTGAAAATCGATCTTTTAGATGCTCAAAACTCTATATGTGCATGCATCTTCTGTACCCGTTTATATCTCAAATTCTGGCCCTAAACACCCGAAAATTCGATATTTTGGGGTCCCAGAAGCGATCTGTACATGCCTACTCCGTGTTAGAGTATTTTCAAAATTCAGGCCCAAAACATGCAAAAAATCGATATTTTTGGTGCCCAAAGTCAATATGTGTATGCATCTTCTATACTCGTTTATATCTCAAATTCAGGCTCAAAACACCCGATAATTCGATATTTTGGGGTCCCAGAAGCAATCTGTAAATGCCTACGCAGTGCTAGAATGTTTTCAAAATATAGGCTCAAAACATGCTTAAAATCGATATTTTAGGTGCCCAAAAGTCGATATGTGCATTCATCTTCGGTACCCGTTTATATCTCAAATTCAGGCTCAAAACACCCGAAAATTCAATATTTTGGGGTCCCAGAAGCAATCTGTACATGCCTACTCAGTGCTAGAATATTTTCAAAATATAGGCTAAAAACATGCTAAAAATCGATATTTTAGGTGCCAAAAAGTCGATATCACAAATTCAGTCCCAAAACACCCGAAAATTCGATATTTAGGGGTCCCAGAAGCGATCTGTACATGCCTACTCCGTGTTAGAGTATTTTCAAAATACAGGCCAAAAACATACTGAAAATCGATGTTCTAGGTGCCCAAAAGTCGATATGTGCATGCATCTTCTGTACCCGTTTATATCTCAAATTCTGGCCCTAAAAACCCGAAAATTCGATATTTTGGGGTCCCAGAAGCGATCTGTACATGCCTACTTCGTGTTAGAGTATTTTCAAAATTCAGGCCCAAAACATGCTGAAAATCGATATTTTTGGTGCCCAAAGTCAATATGTGTTTTCATCTTCTATACTCGTTTATATCTCAAATTCAGGCTCAAAACACCCGAAAATTCGATATTTTGGGGTCCCAGAAGCGATCTGTACATGCCTACTCAGTGCTCGAATGTTTTCAAAATATAGGCTCAAAACATGCTAAAAATCGATATTTTATGTGCCCAAAAGTCGATATGTGCATGCATCTTCTGTACTCGTTTATATCTCAAATTCAGGCTCAAAACACCCGAAAAATCGATATTTTGGGGTCCCAGAAACGATCTGTACATGCCTACTCAGTGCTAGACTATTTTCAAAATATGGGCTCAAAACATGCTAAAAATCGATATTTTAGGTGCGTATAGCCGATCTCTCAAATTCAGGCCCAAAAACACCCGAAAATTCGATATTATAGGGTCCCAGATTCGATCTGTACATGCCTACTCCGTGTTAGAGTATTTACAAAATACAGGCCCAAAACATGCTCAAAATCGATGTTTAAGGTGCCCAAAAGTCGATATGTGCATGCATCTTCAGTACCCGTTTATATCTCAAATTCAGGCCAAAACACCCGAAAATTCGATATTTTGGGGTCCCAGAAGCGATCTGTACATGCCTACTCCGTGTTAGAGTATTTTCAAAATACATGCCCAAAACATGCTGAAAATCGATATTTTAGATGCCCAAAGTCAATATGTGCATGTATCTTCTGTACTCGTTTATATCTCAAATTCAGGCTTAAAACACCCGAAAATTCGATATTTAGGGGTCCCAAAAGCGATCTGTACATGCCTACTCAGTGCTAGAATATTTTCAAAATATAGGCTCAAAACATGCTAAAAATAGATATTTTAGGTGCGTAAAGGCGATATCCCAAATTAAGGCCCAAAACACCCGAAAATTCGATATTTTGGGGTCCCAGAAGCGATCTGTACATGCCTACTCCGTGTTAGAGTATTTTCAAAATACAGGCCCAAAACATGCTCAGAATCGATATTTTTGATGCCCAAAGTCAATATGTGCATGTATCTTCTGTACCCGTTTATATCTCAAATTCAGGCTCAAAACACCCGAAAATTCAATAATTTGGGGTCCGAGAAGCAATCTGTACATGCCTACTCAGTGCTAGAATTTAATCAAAATATAGGGTACGAACATGCTAAAAATCGATATTTTATGTGCCAAAAAGTCGATATCTCAAATTCAATCCCAAAACACCCGAAAATTCGATATTTAGGGGTTCCAGAAGGGATCTGTACATGCCTACTCCGTGTTAGAGTATTTTCAAAATACAGGCCAAAAACATGGTCAAAATCGATCTTTTAGGTGCCCAAAAGTCGATATGTGCATGCATCTTCAGTACTCGTTTATATCTCAAATTCAGGCTCAAAACACCCGAAAATTCGATATTTTGGGGTCCCAGAAGCGATCTGTACATGCCTACTCCGTGTTAGAGTATTTTCAAAATACCTGCCCAAAACATGCTGAAAATCGATTTTTTAGATGCCCAAATTCAATATGTGCATGTATCTTCTGTACCCGTTTATATCTCAAATTCAGGCTCAAAACACCCGAAAATTCAATATTTTAGGGTCCCAGAAGCAATCTGTACATGCCTACTTCGTGTTAGAGTATTTTCAAAATACAAGCCAAAAACATACTGAAAATCGATATTTTAGGTGCGTAAAGGCGATATCTCAAATTAAGGCCCAAAACACCCGAAAATTCTATATTTAGGGGTCCCAGAAGCGATCTGTACATGCCTACTCCGTGTTAGAGTATTTTCAAAATACAGGCAAAGAACATACTGAAAATCGATCTTTTAGGTGCTCAAAAGTCTATATGTGCATGCATCTTCTGTACCCGTTTATATCTCAAATTCTGGCCCTAAAAACCCGAAAATTCGATATTTTGGGGTCCCAGAAGCGATCTGTACATGCCTACTCCGTGTTAGAGTATTTTCAAAATACAGGCCCAAAACATGCTCAGAATCGATATTTTTGATGCCCAAAGTCAATATGTGCATGTATCTTCTGTACCCGTTTATATCTCAAATTCAGGCTCAAAACACCCGAAAATTCAATATTTTGGGGTCCCAGAAGCAATCTGTACATGCCTACTCAGTGCTAGAATTTAATCAAAATATAGGGTACAAACATGCTAAAAATCGATATTTTATGTGCCAAAAAGTCGATATCTCAAATTCAATCCCAAAACACCCGAAAATTCGATATTTAGGGGTTCCAGAAGGGATCTGTACATGCCTACTCCGTGTTAGAGTATTTTCAAAATACAGGCCAAAAACATGGTCAAAATCGATCTTTTAGGTGCCCAAAAGTCGATATGTGCATGCATCTTCAGTACTCGTTTATATCTCAAATTCAGGCTCAAAATACCCGAAACTTCGATATTTTGGGGTCCCAGAAGCGATCTGTACATGCCTACTCCGTGTTAGAGTATTTTCAAAATACCTGCCCAAAACATGCTGAAAATCGTTTTTTTAGATGCCCAAAGTCAATATGTGCATGTATCTTAAGTACCCGTTTATATCTCAAACTCAGGCTCAAAACACCCGAAAATTCAATATTTTAGGGTCCCAGAAGCAATCTGTACATGCCTACTTCGTGTTAGAGTATTTTCAAAATACAGGTCAAAAACATACTGAAAATCGATCTTTAAGGTGCCAAAAAGTCGATATCTGCATGCATCTTCTGTACCCGTTTATATCTCAAATTCTGGCCCTAAACACCCGTAAATTCGATATTTTGGGGTCCCAGAAGCGATCTGTACAAGCCTACTCCGTGTCAGAGTATTTTCAAAATATAGGCTCAAAACATGCTAAAAATAGATATTTTAGGTGCGTAAAGGCGATATCCCAAATTCAAGACCAAAACACCCGAAAATTCGATATTTTGGGGTCCCAGTAGCGATCTGTACATGCCTACTCCGTGTTAGAGTATTTTCAAAATACAGGCCCAAAACCTGCTCAAAATCGATGTTTTAGGTGCCCAAAAGTCGATATGTGCATGCATCTTCAGTACCCGTTTATATCTCAAATTCAGGCTCAAAACACCAGAAAATTCGATATTTTGGGGTCCCAGAAGCAATCTGTACATGCCTACTCCGTGTTAGAGTATTTTCAAAATACAGGTCAGAAACATGCTGAAAATCGATATTTTAGGTGCGTAAAGGCGATATCTCAAATTAAGGCCCAAAACACCCGAAAATTCGATATTTAGGGGTCCCAGAAGCGATCTGTACATGCCTACTCCGTGTTAGAGTATTTTCAAAATACAGGCAAAAAACATACTGAAAATCGATCTTTTAGGTGCTCAAAAGTCTATATGTGCATGCATCTTCTGTACCCGTTTATATCTCAAATTCTGGCCCTAAACACCCGAAAATTCGATATTTTGGGGTCCCAGCAGCGATCTGTACATGCCTACTCCGTGTTAGAGTATTTTCAAAATTCAGGCCCAAAACATGCTGAAAATCGATATTTTTGGTGCCCAAAGTCAATATGTGTATGCATCTTCTATACTCGTTTATATCTCAAATTCAGGCTCAAAACACCCGAAAATTCGATATTTTGGGGTCCCAGAAGCGATCTGTACATGCCTACGCAGTGCTAGAATGTTTTTAAAATATAGGCTCAAAACATGCTCAAAATCGATATTTTAGGTGCCCAAAAGTCGATATGTGCATGCATCTTCGGTACCCGTTTATATCTCAAATTCAGGCTCAAAACACCCGAAAATTCAATATTTTGGGGTCCCAGAAGCAATCTGTACATGCCTACTCAGTGCTAGAATATTTTTAAAATATAGGCTAAAAACATGCTAAAAATCGATATTTTAGGTGCCAAAAAGTCGATATCTCAAATTCAGTCCCAAAACACCCGAAAATTCGATATTTAGGGGTCCCAGAAGCGAGCTGTACATGCATACTCCGTGTTAGAGTATTTTCAAAATACAGGCCAAAAACATCCTCAAAATCGATCTTTTAGGTGCCCAAAAGTCGATATGTGCATGCATCTTCTGTACCCGTTTATATCTCAAATTCTGACCCTAAACACCCGAAAATTCGATATTTTGGGGTCCCTGAAGCGATCTGTACATGCCTACTCCGTGTTAGAGTATTTTCAAAATTCAGGCCCAAAATATGCTGAAAATCGATATTTTTGGTGTTTAAAGTCAATATGTGTATGCATCTTCTATATTCGTTTATATCTAAAATTCAGGCTCAAAACACCCGAAAATTCGACATTTTGGGGTCCCAGAAGCGATCTGTACATGCCTACTCAGTGCTAGAATATTTTCAAAATATAGGATCAAAACATGCTAAAAATCGATATTTTAGGTGCGTATAGGCGATATCTCAAATTCAGGCCCAAAAACACTAGAAATTTCGATATTATGGGGTCCCAGAAGCGATCTGGACATGGCTACTCCGTGTTAGAGTATTTACAAAATACAGGCCCAAAACATGCTCAAAATCGATGTTTTAGGTGCCCAAAAGTCGATATGTGCATGCATCTTCAGTACCCGTTTATATCTCAAATTCAGGCCAAAACACCCGAAAATTCGATATTTTGGGGTCCCAGAAGCGATCTGTACATGCCTACTCCGTGTTAGAGTATTTTCAAAATACATGCCCAAAACATGCTGAAAATCGATATTTAAGATGCCCAAAGTCAATATGTGCATGTATCTTCTGTACCAGTTTATATCTCAAATTCTGGCCCTAAACACCCGAAAATTTGATATTTTGGGGTCCCAGAAGCGATCTGTACATGCCTACTCCGTGTTAGAGTATTTTCAAAATACAGGCCAAAAACATACTGAAAATCGATATTTTAGGTGCGTTAAGGCGATATCTCAAATTCAGGCCCAAAACACCCGAAAATTCGATATTTAGGGGTCCCAGAAGCGATCTGTACATGCCTACTCCGTGTTAGAGTATTTTCAAAATATAGGCCAAAAACATACTGAAAATCGATCTTTTAGATGCTCAAAACTCTATATGTGCATGCATCTTCTGTACCCGTTTATATCTCAAATTCTGGCCCTAAACACCCTAAAATTCGATATTTTGGGGTCCCAGAAGCGATCTGTACATGCCTACTCCGTGTTAGAGTATTTTCAAAATACAGGCCCAAAACATGCTCAGAATCGATATTTTTGATGCCCAAAGTCAATATGTGCATGTATCTTCTTTACCCGTTTATATTTAAAATTCAGGCTCAAAACACCCGAAAATTCAATATTTTGGGGTCCCAGAAGCAATCTGTACATGCCTACTCAGTGCTAGAATTTAATCAAAATATAGGGTACAAACATGCTAAAAATCGATATTTTATGTGCCAAAAAGTCGATATCTCAAATTCAATCCCAAAACACCCGAAAATTCGATATTTAGGGGTTCCAGAAGGGATCTGTACATGCCTACTCCGTGTTAGAGTATTTTCAAAATACAGGCCAAAAACATGGTCAAAATCGATCTTTTAGGTGCCCAAAAGTCGATATGTGCATGCATCTTCAGTACCCGTTTATATCTCAAATTCAGGCTCAAAACACCAGAAAATTCGATATTTTGGGGTCCCAGAAGCAATCTGTACATGCCTACTCCGTGTTAGTGTATTTTCAAAATACAGGTCAGAAACATGCTGAAAATCGATATTTTAGGTGCGTAAAGGCGATATCTCAAATTAAGGCCCAAAACACCCGAAAATTCGATATTTAGGGGTCCCAGAAGCGATCTGTACATGCCTACTCCGTGTTAGAGTATTTTCAAAATACAGGCAAAAAACATACTGAAAATCGATCTTTTAGGTGCTCAAAAGTCTATATGTGCATGCATCTTCTGTACCCGTTTATATCTCAAATTCTGGCCCTAAACACCCGAAAATTCGATATTTTGGGGTCCCAGCAGCGATCTGTACATGCCTACTCCGTGTTAGAGTATTTTCAAAATTCAGGCCCAAAACATGCTGAAAATCGATATTTTTGGTGCCCAAAGTCAATATGTGTATGCATCTTCTATACTCGTTTATATCTCAAATTCAGGCTCAAAACACCCGAAAATTCGATATTTTGGGGTCCCAGAAGCGATCTGTACATGCCTACGCAGTGCTAGAATGTTTTTAAAATATAGGCTCAAAACATGCTCAAAATCGATATTTTAGGTGCCCAAAAGTCGATATGTGCATGCATCTTCGGTACCCGTTTATATCTCAAATTCAGGCTCAAAACACCCGAAAATTCAATATTTTGGGGTCCCAGAAGCAATCTGTACATGCCTACTCAGTGCTAGAATATTTTTAAAATATAGGCTAAAAACATGCTAAAAATCTATATTTTAGGTGCCAAAAAGTCGATATCTCAAATTCAGTCCCAAAACACCCGAAAATTCGATATTTAGGGGTCCCAGAAGCGAGCTGTACATGCATACTCCGTGTTAGAGTATTTTCAAAATACAGGCCAAAAACATCCTCAAAATCGATCTTTTAGGTGCCCAAAAGTCGATATGTGCATGCATCTTCTGTACCCGTTTATATCTCAAATTCTGACCCTAAACACCCGAAAATTCGATATTTTGGGGTCCCTGAAGCGATCTGTACATGCCTACTCCGTGTTAGAGTATTTTCAAAATTCAGGCCCAAAATATGCTGAAAATCGATATTTTTGGTGTTTAAAGTCAATATGTGTATGCATCTTCTATATTCGTTTATATCTAAAATTCAGGCTCAAAACACCCGAAAATTCGACATTTTGGGGTCCCAGAAGCGATCTGTACATGCCTACTCAGTGCTAGAATATTTTCAAAATATAGGCTCAAAACATGCTAAAAATCGATATTTTAGGTGCGTATAGGCGATATCTCAAATTCAGGCCCAAAAACACTAGAAAATTCGATATTATGGGGTCCCAGAAGCGATCTGGACATGGCTACTCCGTGTTAGAGTATTTACAAAATACAGGCCCAAAACATGCTCAAAATCGATGTTTTAGGTGCCCAAAAGTCGATATGTGCATGCATCTTCAGTACCCGTTTATATCTCAAATTCAGGCCAAAACACCCGAAAATTCGATATTTTGGGGTCCCAGAAGCGATCTGTACATGCCTACTCCGTGTTAGAGTATTTTCAAAATACATGCCCAAAACATGCTGAAAATCGATATTTAAGATGCCCAAAGTCAATATGTGCATGTATCTTCTGTACCAGTTTATATCTCAAATTCTGGCCCTAAACACCCGAAAATTTGATATTTTGGGGTCCCAGAAGCGATCTGTACATGCCTACTCCGTGTTAGAGTATTTTCAAAATACAGGCCAAAAACATACTGAAAATCGATATTTTAGGTGCGTTAAGGCGATATCTCAAATTCAGGCCCAAAACACCCGAAAATTCGATATTTAGGGGTCCCAGAAGCGATCTGTAAATGCCTACTCCGTGTTAGAGTATTTTCAAAATACCTGCCCAAAACATGCTGAAAATCGATTTTTTAGATGCCCAAAGTCAATATGTGCATGTATCTTCTGTACCCGTTTATATCTCAAATTCAGGCTCAAAACACCCGAAAATTCAATATTTTAGGGTCCCAGAAGCAATCTGTACATGCCTACTCCGTGTTAGAGTATTTTCAAAATACAGGTCAAAAACATACTGAAAATCGATCTTTTAGGTGCCAAAAAGTCGATATGTGCATGCATCTTCTGTACCCGTTTATATATCAAATTCTGGCCCTAAACACCCGTAAATTCGATATTTTGGGGTCCCAGAAGCGATCTGTACATGCCTACTCCGTGTTAGAGTATTTTCAAAATATAGGCTCAAAACATGCTAAAAATAGATATTTTAGGTGCGTAAAGGCGATATCCCAAATTCAGGCCCAAAACACCCGAAAATTCGATATTTTGGGGTCCCAGAAGCGATCTGTACATGCCTACTCCGTGTTAGAGTATTTTCAAAATACAGGCCCAAAACATGCTCAAAATCGATGTTTTAGGTGCCCAAAAGTCGATATGTGCATGCATCTTCAGTACCCGTTTATATCTCAAATTAAGGCTCAAAACACCAGAAAATTCGATATTTTGGGGTCCCAGAAGCGATCTGTACATGCCTACTCCGTGTTAGAGTATTTTCAAAATACAGGTCAGAAACATGCTGAAAATCGATATTTTAGATGCCCAAAGTCAATATGTGCAAGAATCTTCTGTACCCGTTTATATCTCAAATTCAGGCTCAAAACACCCGAAAATTTAATATTTTGGGGTCCCAGAAGCAATCTGTACATGCCTACTCAGTGCTAGAATTTAATCAAAATATAGGGTACAAACATGCTAAAAATCGATATTTTATGTGCCAAAAAGTCGATAACTCAAATTCAGTCCCAAAACACCCGAAAATTCGATATTTAGGGGTCCCAGAAGCGATCTGTACATGCCTACTCCGTGTTAGAGTATTTTCAAAATACAGGCCCAAAACATACTGAAAATCGATATTTTAGATGCCCAAAGTCAATATGTGCATGTATCTTCTGTACCCGTTTATATCTCAAATTCAGGCTCAAAACACCCGAAAATTCAATATTTTGGGGTCCCAGAAGCAAACTGTACATGCCTACACAGTGCTAGAATATTTTCAAAATATAGGCTCAAAACATGCTAAAAATCGACATTTTAGGTGCCAAAAAATCGATATCTCAAATTCAGTCCCAAAACACCCAAAAATTCGATATTTAGAGGTCCCAGAAGGTATCTGTACATGCTTACTACGTGTTAGAGTATTTTCAAAATACAGGCCAAAAACATACTGAAAATCGATCTTTTAGGTGCCCAAAAGTCGATATGTGCATGCATCATGCTTCTGTACCCGTTCATATCTCAAATTCAGGCTCAAAACACCCGAAAATTCAATATTTTGGGGTCCCAGAAGCAAACTGTACATGCCTACACAGTGCTAGAATATTTTCAAAATATAGGCTCAAAACATGCTAAAAATCGACATTTTAGGTGCCAAAAAATCGATATCTCAAATTCAGTCCCAAAACACCCGAAAATTCGATATTTAGAGGTCCCAGAAGGTATCTGTACATGCCTACTCCGTGTTAGAGTATTTTCAAAATACAGGCCAAAAACATACTGAAAATCGATCTTTTAGGTGCCCAAAAGTCGATATGTGCATGCATCTTCTGTACCCGTTTATATCTCAAATTCTGGCCCTAAACACCCGAAAATTCGATATTTTGAGGTCCCAGAAGCAATCTGTACATGCCTACTCCGTGTTAGAGTATTTTCAAAATTCAGGCCCAAAACATGCTGAAAATCGATATTTTTGGTGCCCAAAGTCAATATGTGCATGTATCTTCTGTACCCGTTTATATCTCAAATTCAGGCTCAAAACACCCGAAAATTCAATATTTTGGGGTCCCAGAAGCAATCTGTACATGCCTACTCAGTGTTAGAATATTTTCAAAATATAGGCTAAAAACATGCTAAAAATCGACATTTTAGGTGCCAAAAAATCGATATCTCAAATTCAGTCCCAAAACACCCGAAAATTCGATATTTAGAGGTCTCAGAAGCGATCTGTACATGCCTACTCCGAGTTAGAGTAATTTCAAAATACAGGCCAAAAACATACTGAAAATCGATCTTTTAGGTGCCCAAAAGTCGATATGTGCATGCATCTTCTGTACCCGTTTATATCTCAAATTCTGGCCCTAAACACCCGAAAATTCGATATTTTGGGGTCCCAGAAGCGATCTGTACATGCCTACTCCATGTTAGAGAATTTTCAAAATTCAGGCCCAAAACATGCTGAAAATCGATATTTTAGATGCCCAAAGTCAATATGTGCATGTATCTTCTGTACCCGTTTATATCTCAAATTCAGGCTCAAAACACCCGAAAATTCAATATTTTGGGGTCCCAGAAGCAATCTGTACATGCCTACTCAGTGCTAGAATATTTTCAAAATATAGGCTAAAAACATGCTAAAAATCGATCTTTTAGGTGCCAAAAAGTCGATATCTCAAATTCAGTCCCAAAACACCCGAAAATTCGATATTTAGGGGTCCCAGAAGCGATCTGTACATGCCTACTCCGTGTTAGAGTATTTTCAAAATACAGGCCAAAAACATACTGAAAATCGATCTTTTAGATGCCCAAAGTCAATATGTGCATGTATCTTCTGTACCCGTTTATATCTCAAATTCAGGCTCAAAACACCCGAAAATTCAATATTTTGGGGTCCCAGAAGCAATCTGTACATGCCTACACAGTACTAGAATATTTTCAAAATATAGGCTAAAAACATGCTAAAAATCGACATTTTAGGTGCCAAAAAATCGATATCTCAAATTCAGTCCCAAAACACCCGAAAATTCGATATTTAGAGGTCCCAGAAGGTATCTGTACATGCCTACTCCGTGTTAGAGTATTTTCAAAATACATGCTCAAAACATACTGAAAATCGATCTTTTAGGTGCACAAAAGTCGATATGTGCATGCATCTTCAGTACCCGTTTATATCTCAAATTCAGGCTCAAAACACCCGAAAATTCAATATTTTGGGGTCCCAGAAGCAATCTGTACATGCCTACTCAGTGTTAGAGTATTTTCAAAATACAGGCCCAAAACATGCTAAAAATCGACATTTTAGGGGCCAAAAAATCGATATCTCAAATTCAGTCCCAAAACACCCGAAAATTCGATATTTAGAGGTCCCAGAAGCGATCTGTACATGCCTACTCCGTGTTAGAGTAATTTCAAATTACAGGCCAAAAACATACTGAAAATCGATCTTTTAGGTGCCCAAAAGTCGATATGTGCATGCATCTTCTGTACCCGTTTATATCTCAAATTCTGGCCCTAAACACCCGAAAATTCGATATTTTGGGGTCCCATAAGCGATCTGTACATGCCTACTCCGTGTTAGAGTATTTTCAAAATTCAGGCCCAAAACATGCTGAAAATCGATATTTTTGGTGCCCAAAGTCAATATGTGCATGTATCTTCTATACCCGTTTATATCTCAAATTCAGGCTCAAAACACCCGAAAATTCAATATTTTGGGGTACAAGAAGCAATCTGTACTCAGTGCTAGAATATTTTCAAAATATAGGCTAAAAACATGCTAAAAATCGATCTTTTAGGTGCCAAAAAGTCGATATCTCAAATTCAGTCCCAAAACACCCGAAAATTCGATATTTAGGGGTCCCAGAAGCGATCTGTACATGCCTACTCCGTGTTAGAATATTTTCAGAATACATGCTCAAAACATACTGAAAATCGATCTTTTAGGTGCACAAAAGTCGATATGTGCATGCATCTTCAGTACCCGTTTATATCTCAAATTCAGGCTTAAAACACCCAAAAATTCAATATTTTGGGGTCCCAGAAGCAATCTGTACATGCCTACTCAGTGTTAGAGTATTTTCAAAATAAAGGCCCAAAACATGCTGAAAATCGATATTTTAGATGCCCAAAGTCAATATGTGCATGTATCTTCTGTACCCGTTTATATCTCAAATTCAGGCTCAAAACACCCGAAAATTCAATATTTTGGGGTCCCAGAAGCAAACTGTACATGCCTACACAGTGCTAGAATATTTTCAAAATATAGGCTAAAAACATGCTAAAAATCGACATTTTAGGTGCCAAAAAATCGATATCTCAAATTCAGTCCCAAAACACCCGAAAATTCGATATTTAGAGGTCCCAGAAGGTATCTGTACATGCCTACTCCGTGTTAGAGTATTTTCAAAATACATGCTCAAAACATACTGAAAATCGATCCTTTAGGTGCACAAAAGTCGATATGTGCATGCATCTTCAGTACCCGTTTATATCTCAAATTCAGGCTCAAAACACCCGAAAATTCAATATTTTGGGGTCCCAGAAGCAATCTGTACATGTCTACACAGTGCTAGAATATTTTCAAAATATAGGCTAAAAACATGCTAAAAATCGACATTTTAGGTGCCAAAAAATCGATATCTCAAATTCAGTCCCAAAACACCCGAAAATTCGATATTTAGATGTCCCAGAAGGTATCTGTACATGCCTACTCCGTGTTAGAGTATTTTCAAAATTCAGGCACAAAACATGCTGAAAATCGATATTTTAGATGCTAAAAGTCAATATGTGCATGTATCTTCTGTAACCGTTTATATCTCAAATTCAGGCTCAAAACACCCGAAAATTCAATATTTTGGGGTCCCAGAAGCAATCTGTACATGCCTACACAGTGCTAGAATATTTTCAAAATATAGGCTAAAAACATGCTAAAAATCGATCTTTTACGTGCCAAAAAGTCGATATCTCAAATTCAGTCCCAAAACACCCGAAAATTCGATATTTAGGGGTCCCAGAAGCGATCTGTACATGCCTACTCCGTGTTAGAGTATTTTCAAAATACAGGCCCAAAACATGCTGAAAATCGATATTTTAGATGCCCAAAGTCAATATGTGCATGTATCTTCTGTACCCGTTTATATCTCAAATTCAGGCTCAAAACACCCGAAAATTCAATATTTTGGGGTCCCAGAAGCAATCTGTACATGCCTACACAGTGCTAGAATATTTTCAAAATATAGGCTAAAAACATGCTAAAAATCGACATTTTAGGTGCCAAAAAATCGATATCTCAAATTCAGTCCCAAAACACTCGAGAATTCGATATTTAGAGGTTCCAGAAGGTATCTGTACTTGCCTACTCCGTGTTAGAGTATTTTCAAAATACAGGCCAAAAACATACTGAAAATCGATCTTTTAGGTGCCCAAAAGTCGATATGTGCATGCATCTTCTGTACCCGTTTATATCTCAAATTCTGGCCCTAAACACACGAAAATTCGATATTTTGGGGTCCCAGAAGCGATCTGTACATGCCTATTCCGTGTTAGAGTATTTTCAAAATTCAGGCCCAAAACATTCTGAAAATCGATATTTTTGGTGCCCAAAGTCAATATGTGCATGTATCTTCTGTACCCGTTTATATCTCAAATTCAGGCTCAAAACACCCGAAAATTCAATATTTTGGGGTCCCAGAAGCAATCTGTACATGCCTACACAGTGCTAGAATATTTTCAAAATATAGGCTAAAAATATGCTGAAAATCGATATTTTAGGTGCCAAAAAATCGATATCTCAAATTCAGTCCCAAAACACCCGAAAATTCAATATTTTGGGGTCCCAGAAGCAATCTGTACATGCCTACTCAGTGTTAGAGTATTTTCAAAATACAGGCCCAAAACATGCTGAAAATCGATATTTTAGATGCCCAAAGTCAATATGTGCATGTATCTTCTGTACCCGTTTATATCTCAAATTCAGGCTCAAAACACCCGAAAATTCAATATTTTGGGGTCCCAGAAGCAATCTGTATATGCCTACACAGTGTTAGAATATTTTCAAAATATAGGCTAAAAACATGCTAAAAATCGACATTTTAGGTGCCAAAAAATCGATATCTCAAATTCAGTCCCAAAACACCCGAAAATTCGATATTTAGAGGTCCCAGAAGGTATCTGTACATGCCTACTCCGTGTTAGAGTATTTTCAAAATACAGGCCAAAAACATACTGAAAATCGATATTTTAGGTGCCCAAAAGTCGATATGTGCATGCATTTTCTGTACCCGTTTATATCTCAAATTCTGGCCCTAAACACCCGAAAATTCGATATTTTGGGGTCCCAGAAGCGATCTGTACATGCCTACTCCGTGTTAGAGTATTTTCAAAATTCAGGCCCAAAACATGCTGAAAATCGATATTTTTGGTGCCCAAAGTCAATATGTGCATGTATCTTCTGTACCCGTTTATATCTCAAATTCAGGCTCAAAACACCCGAAAATTCAATATTTTGGGGTCCCAGAAGCAATCTGTATATGCCTACACAGTGCTAGAATATTTTCAAAATATAGGCTAAAAACATGCTAAAAATCGACATTTTAGGTGCCAAAAAATCGATATCTCAAATTCAGTCCCAAAACACCCGAAAATTCTATATTTAGAGGTCCCAGAAGGTATCTGTACATGCCTACTCCGTGTTAGAGTATTTTCAAAATACAGGCTAAAAACATACTGAAAATCGATCTTTTAGGTGCCCAAAAGTCGATATGTGCATGCATTTTCTGTACCCGTTTATATCTCAAATTCTGGCCCTAAACACCCGAAAATTCGATATTTTGGGGTCCCAGAAGCGATCTGTACATGCCTACTCCGTGTTAGAGTATTTTCAAAATTCAGGCCCAAAACATGCTGAAAATCGATATTTTTGGTGCCCAAAGTCAATATGTGCATGTATCTTCTGTACCCGTTTATATCTCAAATTCAGGCTTAAAACAACCGAAAATTCAATATTTTGGGGTCCCAGAAGCAATCTGTACAGTGCTAGAATATTTTCAAAATATAGGCTAAAAACATGCTAAAAATCGATCTTTTAGGTGACAAAAAGTCGATATCTCAAATTCAGTCCCAAAACACCCGAAAATTCGATACTTAGGGGTCCCAGAAGCGATCTGTACATGCATACTCCGTGTTAGAGTATTTTCAAAATTCAGGCCCAAAACATGCTGAAAATCGATATTTTTGGTGCCCAAAGTCAATATGTGCATGTATCTTCTGTACCCGTTTATATCTCAAATTCAGGCTCAAAACACCCGAAAATTTAATATTTTGTGGTCCCAGAAGCAATCTGTACATGCCTACTCAGTGCTAGAATATTTTCAAAATATAGGCTAAAAACATGCTGAAAATCGATATTTTAGGTGCCAAAAAGTCGATATCTCAAATTCAGTCCCAAAACACCCGAAAATTCGATATTTAGGGGTCCCAGAAGCGATCTGTACATGCCTACTCCGTGTTAGAGTATTTTCAAAATACATGCTCAAAACATACTGAAAATCGATCTTTTAGGTGCACAAAAGTCGATATGTGCATGCATCTTCAGTACCCGTTTATATCTCAAATTCAGGCTCAAAACACCCGAAAATTCAATATTTTGGGGTCCCAGAAGCAATCTGTACATGCCTACTCAGTGTTAGAGTATTTTCAAAATACAGGCCCAAAACATGCTGAAAATCGATATTTTAAATGCCCAAAGTCAATATGTGCATGTATCTTCTGTACCCGTTTATATCTCAAATTCAGGCTCAAAACACCCTAAAATTCAATATTTTGGGGTCCCAGAAGCAATCTGTACATGCCTACACAGTGCTAGAATATTTTCAAAATATAGGCCAAAAACATGCTAAAAATCGACATTTTAGGTGCCAAAAAATCGATATCTCAAATTCAGTCCCAAAACACCCGAAAATTCGATATTTAGAGGTCCCAGAAGGTATCTGTACATGTCTACTCCGTGTTAGAGTATTTTCAAAATACAGGCCAAAAACATACTGAAAATCGATCTTTTAGGTGCCCAAAAGTCGATATGTGCATGCATCTTCTGTACCCGTTTATATCTCAAATTCAGGCTGAAAACACCTGAAAATTCGATATTTTGGGGTCCCAGAAGCGATCTGTAGATGCCTACTCCGTGTTAGAGTATTTTCAAAATTCAGGCCCAAAACATGCTGAAAATCGATTTTTTTGGTGCCCAAAGTCAATATGTGCATGTATCTTCTATACCCGTTTATATCTCAAATTCAGGCTCAAAACAACCGAAAATTCAATATTTTGGGGTCCCAGAAGCAATCTGTACATGCCTACTCAGTGCTAGAATATTTTCAAAATATAGGCTAAAAACATGCTAAAAATCGATCTTTTAGGTGCCAAAAAGTCGATATCTCAGATTCAGTCCCAAAACACCCGAAAATTCGATATTTAGGGGTCCCAGAAGCGATCTGTACATGCCTACTCCGTGTTAGAGTATTTTCAAAATACATGCTCAAAACATACTGAAAATCGATCTTTTAGGTGCACAAAAGTCGATATGTGCATGCATCTTCAGTACCCGTTTATATCTCAAATTCAGGCTCAAAACACCCGAAAATTCAATATTTTGGGGTCCCAGAAGCAATCTGTACATGCCTACTCAGTGTTAGAGTATTTTCAAAATACAGGCCCAAAACATACTGAAAATCGATATTTTAGATGCCCAAAGTCAATATGTGCATGTATCTTCTGTACCCGTTTATATCTCAAATTCAGGCTAAAAACACCCGAAAATTTAATATTTTGGGGTCCCAGAAGCAATCTGTACAGTGCTAGAATATTTTCAAAATATAGGCTAAAAACATACTAAAAATCGGTCTTTTAAGTGCCAAAAAGTCGATATCTCAAATTCAGTCCCAAAACACCCGAAAATTCGATATTTAGGGGTCCCAGAAGCGATCTGTACATGCCTACTCCGTGTTAGAGTATTTTCAAAATACATGCTCAAAACATACTGAAAATCGATCTTTTAGGTGCACAAAAGTCGATATGTGCATGCATCTTCAGTACCCGTTTATATCTCAAATTTATGCTCAAAACACCCGAAACTTCAATATTTTGGGGTCCCAGAAGCAATCTGTACATGCCTACTCAGTGTTAGAGTATTTTCAAAATACAGGCCCAAAACATGCTGAAAATCGATATTTTAGATGCCCAAAGTCAATATGTGCATATATCTTCTGTACCCGTTTATATCTCAAATTCAGGCTCAAAACACCCGAAAATTCAATATTTTGGGGCCCCAGAAGCAATCTGTACATGCCTACACAGTGCTAGAATATTTTCAAAATATAGGCTAAAAACATGCTGAAAATCGATATTTTAGGTGCCAAAAAATCGATATCTCAAATTCAGTCCCAAAACACCCGAAAATTCGATATTTAGGGGTCCAAGAAGGTATCTGTACATGCCTACTCCGTGTTAAAGTATTTTCAAAATACAGGCCAAAAACATACTGAAAATCGATCTTTTAGGTGCCCAAAAGTCGATATGTGCATGCATTTTCTGTACCCGTTTATATCTCAAATTCTGGCCCTAAACACCCGAAAATTCGATATTTTGGGGTCCCAGAAGCGATCTGTACATGCCTACTCCGTGTTAGAGTATTTTCAAAATTCAGGCCCAAAACATGCTGAAAATCGATATTTTTGGTGCCCAAAGTCAATATGTGCATGTATCTTCTGTACCCGTTTATATCTCAAATTCAGGCTCAAAACAACCGAAAATTCAATATTTTGGGGTCCCAGAAGCAATCTGTACAGTGCTAGAATATTTTCAAAATATAGGCTAAAAACATGCTAAAAATCGATCTTTTAGGTGACAAAAAGTCGATATCTCAAATTCAGTCCCAAAACACCCGAAAATTCGATATTTAGGGGTCCCAGAAGCGATCTGTACATGCATACTCCGTGTTAGAGTATTTTCAAAATACATGCTCAAAGCATACTGAAAATCGATCTTTTAGGTGCACAAAAGTCGATATGTGCATGCATCTTCAGTACCCGTTTATATCTCAAATTCAGGCTCAAAACACCCGAAAATTCAATATTTTGGGGTCCCAGAAGCAATCTGTACATGCCTACACAGTGCTAGAATATTTTCAAAATATAGGCTAAAAACATGCTGAAAATCGATATTTTAGGTGCCAAAAAATCGATATCTCAAATTCAGTCCCAAAACACCCGAAAATTCGATATTTAGAGATCCCAGAAGGTATCTGTACATGTCTACTCCGTATTAGAGTATTTTCAAAATACAGGCCAAAAACATACTGAAAATCGATCTTTTAGGTGCCCAAAAGTCGATATGTGCATGCATCTTCTGTACCCGTTTATATCTCAAATTCTGGCCCTAAACACCCGAAAATTCGATATTTTGGGGTCCCAGAAGCGATCTGTACATGCCTACTCCGTGTTAGAGTATTTTCAAAATTCAGGCCCAAAACATGCTGAAAATCGATATTTTTGGTGCCCAAAGTCAATATGTGCATGTATCTTCTGTACCCGTTTATATCTCAAATTCAGGCTCAAAACACCCGAAAATTCAATATTTTGGGGTCCCAGAAGCAATCTGTACATGCCTACACAGTGCTAGAATATTTTCAAAATATAGGCTAAAAACATGCTGAAAATCGATATTTTAGGTGCCAAAAAATCGATATCTCAAATTCAGTCCCAAAACACCCGAAAATTCGATATTTAGGGGTCCCAGAAGCGATCTGTACATGCCTACTCCGTGTTAGAGTATTTTCAAAATACATGCTCAAAACATACTGAAAATCGATCTTTTAGGTGCACAAAAGTCGATATGTGCATGCATCTTCACTATCCGTTTATATCTCAAATTCAGGCTCAAAACACCCGAAAATTCAATATTTTGGGGTCCCAGAAGCAATCTGTACATGCCTACTCAGTGTTAGAGTATTTTCAAAATACAGGCTCAAAACATGCTGAAAATCGATATTTTAAATGCCCAAAGTCAATATGTGCATGTATCTTCTGTACCCGTTTATATCTCAAATTCAGGCTCAAAACACCCGAAAATTCAATATTTTGGGGTCCCAGAAGCAATCTGTACATGCCTACACAGTGCTAGAATATTTTCAAAATATAGGCCAAAAACATGCTAAAAATCGACATTTTAGGTGCCAAAAAATCGATATCTCAAATTCAGTCCCAAAACACCCGAAAATTCGATATTTAGAGGTCCCAGAAGGTATCTGTACATGTCTACTTGTGTTAGAGTATTTTCAAAATACAGGCCAAAAACATACTGAAAATCGATCTTTTAGGTGCCCAAAAGTCGATATGTGCATGCATCTTCTGTACCCGTTTATATCTCAAATTCAGGCTCAAAACACCTGAAAATTCGATATTTTGGGGTCCCAGAAGCGATCTGTAGATGCCTACTCCGTGTTAGAGTATTTTCAAAATTCAGGCCCAAAACATGCTGAAAATCGATTTTTTTGGTGCCCAAAGTCAATATGTGCATGTATCTTCTGTACCCGTTTATATCTCAAATTCAAGCTCAAAACAACCGAAAATTCAATATTTTGGGGTCCCAGAAGCAATCTGTACATGCCTATTCAGTGCTAGAATATTTTCAAAATATAGGCTAAAAACATGCTAAAAATCGATCTTTTAGGTGCCAAAAAGTCGATATCTCAAATTCAGTCCCAAAACACCCGAAAATTCGATATTTAGGGGTCCCAGAAGCGATCTGTACATGCCTACTCCGTGTTAGAGAATTTTCAAAATACATGCTCAAAACATACTGAAAATCGATCTTTTAGGTGCACAAAAGTCGATATGTGCATGCATCTTCAGTACCCGTTTATATCTCAAATTCAGGCTCAAAACACCCGAAAATTCAATATTTTGGGGTCCCAGAAGCAATCTGTACATGCCTACACAGTGCTAGAATATTTTCAAAATATAGGCTAAAAACATGCTAAAAATCGACATTTTAGGTGCCAAAAAATCGATATCTCAAATTCAGTCCCAAAACACCCGAAAATTCGATATTTAGAGGTCCCAGAAGCGATCTGTACATGCCTACTCCGTGTTAGAGTATTTTCAAAATACAGGCCAAAAACATACTGAAAATCGATCTTTTAGGTGCCCAAAAGTCGATATGTGCATGCATCTTCTGTACCCGTTTATATCTCAAATTCTGGCCCTAAACACCCGAAAAATCGATATTTTGGGGTCCCAGAAGCGATCTGTACATGCCTACTCAGTGTTAGAGTATTTTCAAAATTCAGGCCCAAAACATGCTGAAAATTGATATTTTTGGTGCCCAAAGTCAATATGTGCATGTATCATCTGTACCCGTTTATATCTCAAATTCAGGCTCAAAACACCCGAAAATTCAATATTTTGGGGTCCCAGAAGCAATCTGTACAGTGCTAGAATATTTTCAAAATATAGTCTAAAAACATGCTAAAAATCGATCTTTTAGGTGCCAAAAAGTCGATATCTCAAATTCAGTCCCAAAACACCCGAAAATTCGATATTTAGGGGTCCCAGAAGCGATCTGTACATGCCTACTCCGTGTTAGAGTATTTTCAAAATACATGCTCATAACATACTGAAAATCGATCTTTTAGGTGCACAAAAGTCGATATGTGCATGCATCTTCAGTACCCGTTTATATCTTAAATTCAGGCTCAAAACACCCGAAAATTCAATATTTTGGGGTCCCAGAAGCAATCTGTACATGCCTACTCAGTGTTAGAGTATTTTCAAAATACAGACCCAAAACATACTGAAAATCGATATTTTAGATGCCCAAAGTCAATATGTGCATGTATCTTCTGTACCCGTTTATATCTCAAATTCAGGCTCAAAACACCCGAAAATTCAATATTTTGGGGTCCCAGAAGCAATCTGTACATGCCTACACAGTGCTAGAATATTTTCAAAATATAGGCTAAAAACATGCTAAAAATCGACGTTTTAGGTGCCAAAAAATTGATATCTCAAATTCAGTCCCAAAACACCCGAAAATTCGATATTTAGGGGTCCCAGAAGCGATCTGTACATGCCTACTCCGTGTTAGAGAATTTTCAAAATACATGCTCAAAACATACTGAAAATCGATCTTTTAGGTGCACAAAAGTCGATATGTGCATGCATCTTCAGTACCCGTTTATATCTCAAATTCAGGCTCAAAACACCCGAAAATTCAATATTTTGGGGTCCCAGAAGCAATCTGTACATGCCTACACAGTGCTAGAATATTTTCAAAATATAGGCTAAAAACATGCTAAAAATCGACATTTTAGGTGCCAAAAAATCGATATCTCAAATTCAGTCCCAAAACACCCGAAAATTCGATATTTAGAGGTCCCAGAAGCGATCTGTACATGCCTACTCCGTGTTAGAGTATTTTCAAAATACAGGCCAAAAACATACTGAAAATCGATCTTTTAGGTGCCCAAAAGTCGATATGTGCATGCATCTTCTGTACCCGTTTATATCTCAAATTCTGGCCCTAAACACCCGAAAATTCGATAGTTTGGGGTCCCAGAAGCGATCTGTACATGCCTACTCAGTGTTAGAGTATTTTCAAAATTCAGGCCCAAAACATGCTGAAAATTGATATTTTTGGTGCCCAAAGTCAATATGTGCATGTATCATCTGTACCCGTTTATATCTCAAATTCAGGCTCAAAACACCCGAAAATTCAATATTTTGGGGTCCCAGAAGCAATCTGTACAGTGCTAGAATATTTTCAAAATATAGGCTAAAAACATGCTAAAAATCGGTCTTTTAGGTGCCAAAAAGTCGATATCTCAAATTCAGTCCCAAAACACCCGAAAATTCGATATTTAGGGGTCCCAGAAGCGATCTGTACATGCCTACTCCGTGTTAGAGTATTTTCAAAATACATGCTCAAAACATACTGAAAATCGATCTTTTAGGTGCACAAAAGTCGATATGTGCATGCATCTTCAGTACCCGTTTATATCTCAAATTTATGCTCAAAACACCCGAAACTTCAATATTTTGGGGTCCCAGAAGCAATCTGTACATGCCTACTCAGTGTTAGAGTATTTTCAAAATACAGGCCCAAAACATGCTGAAAATCGATATTTTAGATGCCCAAAGTCAATATGTGCATATATCTTCTGTACCCGTTTATATCTCAAATTCAGGCTCAAAACACCCGAAAATTCAATATTTTGGGGTCCCAGAAGCAATCTGTACATGCCTACACAGTGCTAGAATATTTTCAAAATATAGGTTAAAAACATGCTGAAAATCGATATTTTAGGTGCCAAAAAATCGATATCTCAAATTCAGTCCCAAAACACCCGAAAATTCGATATTTAGGGGTCCCAGAAGGTATCTGTACATGCCTACTCCGTGTTAAAGTATTTTCAAAATACAGGCCAAAAACATACTGAAAATCGATCTTTTAGGTGCCCAAAAGTCGATATGTGCATGCATCTTCTGTACCCGTTTATATCTCAAATTCTGGCCCTAAACACCCGAAAATTCGATATTTTGGGGTCCCAGAAGCGATCTGTACATGCCTACTCCGTGTTAGAGTATTTTCAAAATTAAGGCCCAAAACATGCTGAAAATCGATATTTTTGGTGCCCAAAGTCAATATGTGCATGTATCTTCTGTACCCGTTTATATCTCAAATTCAGGCTCAAAACACCCGAAAATTCAATATTTTGGGGTCCCAGAAGCAATCTGTACAGTGCAAGAATATTTTCAAAATATAGGCTAAAAACATGCTAAAAATCGATCTTTTAGGTGCCAAAAAGTCGATATCTCAAATTCAGTCCCAAAACACGCTAAAATTCGATATTTAGGGGTCCCAGAAGCGATCTGTACATGCATACTCCGTGTTAGAGTATTTTCAAAATACATGCTCAAAACATACTGAAAATCGATCTTTTAGGTGCACAAAAGTCGATATGTGGATGCATCTTCAGTACCCGTTTATATCTCAAATTCAGGCTCAAAACACCCGAAAATTCAATATTTTGGGGTCCCAGAAGCAATCTGTACATGCCTACTCAGTGTTAGAGTATTTTCAAAATACAGGCCCAAAACATGCTGAAAATCGATATTTTAGATGCCCAAAGTCAATATGTGCATGTATCTTCTGTACCCGTTTATATCTCAAATTCAGGCTCAAAACACCCGAAAATTCAATATTTTGGGGTCCCAGAAGCAATCTGTACATGACTACACAGTGCTAGAATATTTTCAAAATATAGGCTAAAAACATGCTCAAAATCGATATTTTAGGTGCCAAAAAATCGATATCTCAAATTCAGTCCCAAAACACCCGAAAATTCGATATTTAGAGGTCCCAGAAGGTATCTGTACATGTCTACTCCATGTTAGAGTATTTTCAAAATACAGGCCAAAAACATACTAAAAATCGATCTTTTAGGTGCCCAAAAGTCGATATGTGCATGCATTTTCTGTACCCGTTTATATCTCAAATTCTGGCCCTAAACACCCGAAAATTCGATATTTAGGGGTCCCAGAAGCGATCTGTACATGCCTACTCCGTGTTAGAGTATTTTCAAAATTCAGGCCCAAAACATGCTGAAAATCGATATTTTAGGTGCACAAAAGTCGATATGTGCATGTATCTTCTGTACCCGTTTATATCTCAAATTCAGGCTCAAAACACCCGAAAATTCAATATTTTGGGGTCCCAGAAGCAATCTGTACAGTGCTAGAATATTTTCAAAATATTGGCTAAAAACATGCTAAAAATCGATCTTTTAGGCGCCAAAAAGTCGATATCTCAAATTCAGTCCCAAAACACCCGAAAATTCGATATTTAGGGTTCCCAGAAGGTATCTGTAAATGCTTACTCCGTGTTAGAGTATTTTCAAAATTCAGGCCAAAACCATACTGAAAATCGATCTTTTAGGTGCCCAAAAGTCGATATGTGCATGCATCTTCTGTACCCGTTTATATCTCAAAATCTGGCCCTAAACACCCGAAAATTCGATATTTAGGGTTCCCAGAAGCGATCTGTACATGCCTACTCCGTGTTAGAGTATTTTCAAAATACAGGCCCAAAACATGCTGAAAATCGATATTTTAGATGCCCAAAGTCAATATGTGCATGTATCTTCTGTACCCGTTTATATCTCAAATTCAAGCTCAAAACACCCGAAAATTCAATATTTTGGGGTCCCATAAGCAATCTGTACAGTGCTAGAATATTTTCAAAATATAGGCTAAAAACATGCTAAAAACCGATCTTTTAGGTGCCAAAAAGTCGATATCTCAAATTCAGTCCCAAAACACCCGAAAATTCGATATTTAGGGGTCCCAGAAGCGATCTGTACATGCCTACTCCGTGTTAGAGTATTTTCAAAATACATGCTCAAAACATACTGAAAATCGATCTTTTAGGTGCACAAAAGTCGATATGTGCATGCATCTTCAGTACCCGTTTATATCTCAAATTCAGGCTCAAAACACCCGAAAATTCAATATTTTGGGGTCCCAGAAGCAATCTGTACATGCCTACTCAGTGTTAGAGTATTTTTAAAATACAGGCCCAAAACATGCTGAAAATCGATATTTTAGATGCCCAAAGTCAATATGTGCATGTATCTTCTGTACCCGTTTATATCTCAAATTCAAGTTAAAAAAACCCGAAAATTCAATATTTTGGGGTCCCAGAAGCAATCTGTACATGCCTACACAGTGCTAGAATATTTTCATAATATAGGCTGAAAACATGCTAAAAATCGACATTTTAGGTGCCAAAAAGTCGATATCTTAAATTCAGTCCCAAAACACCCGAAAATTCGATATTTAGAGGTCCAAGAAGGTATCTGTACATGCTTACTCCGTGTTAGAGTATTTTCAAAATTCAGGCCAAAAACATACTGAAAATCGATCTTTTAGGTGCCCAAAAGTCGATATGTGCATGCATCTTCTGTACGAGTTTATATCTCAAAATCTGGCCCTAAACACCCGAAAATTCGATATTTTGGGTTCCCAGAAGCGATCTGTACATGCCTACTCCGTGTTAGAGTATTTTCAAAATACATGCTCAAAACATACTGAAAATCGATCTTTTAGGTGCACAAAAGTCGATATGTGCATGCATCTTCAGTACCCGTTTATATCTCAAATTCAGGCTCAAAACACCCGAAAATTCAATATTTTGGGGTCCCAGAAGCAATCTGTACATGCCTACTCAGTGTTAGAGTATTTTCAAAATACAGGCCCAAAAAATGCTGAAAATCGATATTTTAGATGCCTAAAGTCAATATGTGCATGTATCTTCTGTACCCGTTTATATCTCAAATTCAAGCTCAAAACACCCGAAAATTCAATATTTTGGGGTCCCAGAAGCAATCTGTACATGCCTACTCAGTGTTAGAGTATTTTCAAAATACAGGCCCAAAACATGCTAAAAATCGACATTTTACGTGCCAAAAAATCGATATCTGAAATTCAGTCCCAAAACACCCGAAAATTCGATATTTAGGGGTCCCAGAAGCGATCTGTACATGCCTACTCCGTGTTAGAGTATTTTCAAAATACATGCTCAAAACATACTGAAAATCGATCTTTTAGGTGCACAAAAGTCGATATGTGCATGCATCTTCAGTACTCGTTTATATCTCAAATTCAGGCTCAAAACACCCGAAAATTCAATATTTTGGGGTCCCAGAAGCAATCTGTACATGCCTACTCAGTGTTAGATTATTTTTAAAATACAGGCCCAAAACATGCTGAAAATCGATATTTTAGATGCCCAAAGTCAATATGTGCATGTATCTTCTGTACCCGTTTATATCTCAAATTCAGGCTCAAAACACCCGAAAATTCAATATTTTGGGGTCCTAGAAGCAATCTGTATAGTGCTAGAATATTTTCAAAATATAGGCTAAAAACATGCTAAAAATCGAGATTTTAGGTGCCAAAAAGTCGATATCTTAAATTCAGTACCAAAACACCCAAAAATTCGATATTTAGAGGTCCCAGAAGGTATCTGTACATGCTTACTCCGTGTTAGAGTATTTTCAAAATTCAGGATAAAAACATACTGAAAATCGATCTTTTAGGTGCCCAAAAGTCGATATGTGCATGCATCTTCTGTACCCGTTTATATCTCAAAATCTGGCCCTAAACACCCGAAAATTCGATATTTTGGGGTCCCAGAAGCGATCTGTACATGCCTACTCCGTGTTAGAGTATTTTCAAAATTCTGGCCCAAAACATGCTGAAAATCGATATTTTTGGTGCCCAAAGTCAATATGTGCATGTATCTTCTGTACCCGTTTATATCTCAAATTCAGGCTCAAAACACCCGAAAATTCAATATTTTGTGGTCCCAGAAGCAATCTGTACATGCCTACTCAGTGCTAGAATATTTTCAAAATATAGGCTAAAAACATGCTAAAAATCGACATTTTAGGTGCCAAAAAATCGATATCTCAAATTCAGTCCCAAAACACCCGAAAATTCGATATTTAGAGGTCCCAGAAGGTATCTGTAAATGCTTACTCCGTGTTAGAGTATTTTCAAAATTCAGGCCAAAAACATACTGAAAACCGATCTTTTAGGTGCCCAAAAGTCGATATGTGCATGCATCTTCTGTACCCGTTTATATCTCAAAATCTGGCCCTAAACACCCGAAAATTCGATATTTAGGGTTCCCAGAAGCGATCTGTACATGCCTCCTCCGTGTTAGAGTATTTTCAAAATACAGGCCCAAAACATGCTGAAAATCGATATTTTAGATGCCCAAAGTCAATATGTGCATGTATCTTCTGTACCCGTTTATATCTCAAATTCAAGCTCAAAACACCCGAAAATTCAATATTTTGGGGTCCCAGAAGCAATCTGTACATGCCTACTCAGTGTTAGAGTATTTTCAAAATACAGGCCCAAAACATGCTGAAATTCGATATTTTAAACGCCCAAAGTCAATCAATATGTGCATGTATCTTCTGTACCCGTTTATATCTCAAAATCAGGCTCAAAACACCCGAAAACTCAATATTTTGAGGTCCCAGAAGCAATCTGTACATGCCTACACAGTGCTAGAATATTTTCAAAATATAGGCTAAAAACATGCTAAAAATCGATCTTTTAGGTGACAAAACGTCGATATCTCAAATTCAGTCCCAAAACACCCGAAAATTTGATATTTAGGGGTCCCAGAAGCGATCTGTACATGCCTACTCCGTGTTAGAGTATTTTCAAAATACATGCTCAAAACATACTGAAAATCGATCTTTTAGGTGCACAAAAGTCGATATGTGCATGCATCTTCAGTACCCGTTTATATCTCAAATTCAGGCTCAAAACACCCGAAAATTCAATATTTTGGGGTCCCAGAAGCAATCTGTACATGCCTACTCCGTGTTAGAGTATTTTCAAAATACAGGCCCAAAACATGCTGAAAATCGATATTTTAGATGCCCAAAGTCAATATGTGCATGTATCTTCTGTACCCGTTTATATCTCAAATTCAGGCTCAAAACACCCGAAAATTCAATATTTTGGGGTCCCAGAAGCAATCTGTACATGCCTACACAGTGCTAGAATATTTTCAAAATATAGGCTAAAAACATGCTAAAAATCGACATTTTAGGTGCCAAAAAATCGATATCTGAAATTCAGTCCCAAAACACCCGAAAATTCGATATTTAGAGGTCCCAGAAGGTATCTGTACATGCCTACTCCGTGTTAGAGTATTTTCAAAATACAGGCCAAAAACATACTGAAAATCGATCTTTTAGGTGCCCAAAAGTCGATATGTGCATGCATCTTCTGTACCCGTTTATATCTCAAATTCTGGCCCTAAACACCCGAAAATTCGATATTTTGGGGTCCCAGAAGCGATCTGTACATGCCTACTCCGTGTTAGAGTATTTTCAAAATTCAGGCCCAAAACATGCTGAAAATCGATATTTTTGGTGCCCAAAGTCAATATCTGCATGTATCTTCTGTACCCGTTTATATCTCAAATTCAGGCTCAAAACACCCGAAAATTCAATATTTTGGGGTCCCATAAGCAATCTGTACAGTGCTAGAATATTTTCAAAATATAGGCTAAAAACATGCTAAAAATCGATCTTTTAGGTGCCAAAAAGTCGATATCTCAAATTCAGTCCCAAAACACCCGAAAATTCGATATTTAGGGGTCCCAGAATCGATCTGTACATGCCTACTCCGTGTTAGAGTATTTTCAAAATATATGCTCAAAACATACTGAAAATCGATCTTTTAGGTGCACAAAAGTCGATATGTGCATGCATCTTCAGTACCCGTTTATATCTCAAATTCTGGCCCTAAACACCCGAAAATTCGATATTTTGGGGTCCCAGAAGCGATCTGTACATGCCTACTCCGTGTTAGAGTAATTTCAAAATTCAGGCCCAAAACATGCTGAAAATCGATATTTTTGGTGCCCAAAGTCAATATGTGCATGTATCTTCTGTACCCGTTTATATCTTAAATTCAGGCTCAAAACACCCGAAAATTCAATATTTTGGGGTCCCAGAAGCAATCTGTACAGTGCTAGAATATTTTCAAACTATAGGCTAAAAACATACTAAAAATCGATCTTTTAGGTGCCAAAAAGTCGATATCTCAAATTCAGTTCCAAAACCCGAAAATTCGATATTTAGGGGTCCCAGAAGCGATCTGTACATGTCTACTCAGTGTTAGAGTATTTTCAAAATACAGGCCCAAAACATGCTGAAAATCGATATTTTAGATGCCCAAAGTCAATATGTGCATTTATCTTCTGTACCCGTTTATATCTCAAATTCAGGCTCAAAACACCCGAAAATTCAATATTTAGGGGTCCCAGAAGCAATCTGTACATGCCTACACAGTGCTAGAATATTTTCAAAATATAGGCTAAAAACATGCTAAAAATCGACATTTTAGGTGCCAAAAATTCGATATCTCAAATTCAGTCCCAAAACTCCCGAAAATTCGATATTTAGAGGTCCCAGAAGGTATCTGTACATGCCTACTCCGTGTTAGAGTATTTTCAAAATACAGGCCAAAAACATACTGAAAATCGATCTTTTAGGTGCCCAAAAGTCGATATGTGCATGCATCTTCTGTACCCGTTTATATCTCAAATTCTGGCCCTAAACACCCGAAAATTCTATATTTTGGGGTCCCAGAAGCGATCTGTACATGCCTACTCCGTGTTAGAGTATTTTCAAAATTCAGGCCCAAAACATGCTGAAAATCGATATTTTTGGTGCCCAAAGTCAATATCTGCATGTATCTTCTGTACCCGTTTATATCTCAAATTCAGGCTCAAAACACCCGAAAATTCAATATTTTGGGGTCCCATAAGCAATCTGTACAGTGCTAGAATATTTTCAAAATATAGGCTAAAAACATGCTAAAAATCGATCTTTTAGGTGCCAAAAAGTCGATATCTCAAATTCAGTCCCAAAACACCCGAAAATTCGATATTTAGGGGTCCCAGAAGCGATCTGTACATGCCTACTCCGTGTTAGAGTATTTTCAAAATACATGCTCAAAACATACTGAAAATCGATCTTTTAGGTGCACAAAAGTCGATATGTGCATGCATCTTCAGTACCCGTTTATATCTCAAATTCAGGCTCAAAACACCCGAAAATTCAATATTTTGGGGTCCCAGTAGCAATCTGTACATGCCTACTCAGTGTTAGAGTATTTTCAAAATACAGGCCCAAAACATGCTGAAAATCGATATTTTAGATGCCCAAAGTCAATATGTGCATGTATCTTCTGTACCCGTTTATATCTCAAATTCAAGTTAAAAACACCCGAAAATTCAATATTTTGGGGTCCCAGAAGCAATCTGTACATGCCTACACAGTGCTAGAATATTTTCATAATATAGGCTAAAAACATGCTAAAATCGACATTTTAGGTGCCAAAAAGTCGATATCTTAAATTCAGTACCAAAACACCCAAAAATTCGATATTTAGAGGTCCCAGAAGGTATCTGTACATGCTTACTCCTTGTTAGAGTATTTTCAAAATTCAGGATAAAAACATACTGAAAATCGATCTTTTAGGTGCCCAAAAGTCGATATGTGCATGCATCTTCTGTACCCGTTTATATCTCAAAATCTGGCCCTAAACACCCGAAAATTCGATATTTTTGGGTCCCAGAAGCGATCTGTACATGCCTACTCCGTGTTAGAGTATTTTCAAAATTCTGGCCCAAAACATGCTGAAAATCGATATTTTTGGTGCCCAAAGTCAATATGTGCATGTATCTTCTGTACCCGTTTATATCTCAAATTCAGGCTCAAAACACCCGAAAATTCAATATTTTGTGGTCCCAGAAGCAATCTGTACATGCCTACTCAGTGCTAGAATATTTTCAAAATATAGGCTAAAAACATGCTAAAAATCGACATTTTAGGTGCCAAAAAATCGATATCTCAAATTCAGTCCCAAAACACCCGAAAATTCGATATTTAGAGGTCCCAGAAGGTATCTGTAAATGCTTACTCCGTGTTAGAGTATTTTCAAAATTCAGGCCAAAAACATACTGAAAATCGATCTTTTAGGTGCCCAAAAGTCGATATGTGCATGCATCTTCTGTACCCGTTTATATCTCAAAATCTGGCCCTAAACACCCGAAAATTCGATATTTAGGGTTCCCAGAAGCGATCTGTACATGCCTACTCCGTGTTAGAGTATTTTCAAAATACAGGCCCAAAACATGCTGAAAATCGATATTTTAGATGCCCAAAGTCAATATGTGCATGTATCTTCTGTACCCGTTTATATCTCAAATTCAAGCTCAAAACACCCGAAAATTCAATATTTTGGGGTCCCAGAAGCAATCTGTACATGCCTACTCAGTGTTAGAGTATTTTCAAAATACAGGCCCAAAACATGCTGAAATTCGATATTTTAAACGCCCAAAGTCAATCAATATGTGCATGTATCTTCTGTACCCATTTATATCTCAAAATCAGGCTCAAAACACCCGAAAATTCAATATTTTGAGGTCCCAGAAGCAATCTGTACATGCCTACACAGTGCTAGAATATTTTCAAAATATAGGCTAAAAACATGCTAAAAATCGACATTTTAGGTGCCAAAAAATCGATATCTGAAATTCAGTCCCAAAACACCCGAAAATTCGATATTTAGAGGTCCCAGAAGGTATCTGTACATGCCTACTCCGTGTTAGAGTATTTTCAAAATACAGGCCAAAAACATACTGAAAATCGATCTTTTAGGTGCCCAAAAGTCGATATGTGCATGCATCTTCTGTACGAGTTTATATCTCAAAATCTGGCCCTAAACACCCGAAAATTCGATATTTTGGGTTCCCAGAAGCGATCTGTACATGCCTACTCCGTGTTAGAGTATTTTCAAAATACATGCTCAAAACATACTGAAAATCGATCTTTTAGGTGCACAAAAGTCGATATGTGCATGCATCTTCAGTACCCGTTTATATCTCAAATTCAGGCTCAAAACACCCGAAAATTCAATATTTTGGGGTCCCAGAAGCAATCTGTACATGCCTACTCAGTGTTAGAGTATTTTCAAAATACAGGCCCAAAAAATGCTGAAAATCGATATTTTAGATGCCTAAAGTCAATATGTGCATGTATCTTCTGTACCCGTTTATATCTCAAATTCAAGCTCAAAACACCCGAAAATTCAATATTTTGGGGTCCCAGAAGCAATCTGTACATGCCTACTCAGTGTTAGAGTATTTTCAAAATACAGGCCCAAAACATGCTAAAAATCGACATTTTACGTGCCAAAAAATCGATATCTGAAATTCAGTCCCAAAACACCCGAAAATTCGATATTTAGGGGTCCCAGAAGCGATCTGTACATGCCTACTCCGTGTTAGAGTATTTTCAAAATACATGCTCAAAACATACTGAAAATCGATCTTTTAGGTGCACAAAAGTCGATATGTGCATGCATCTTCAGTACTCGTTTATATCTCAAATTCAGGCTCAAAACACCCGAAAATTCAATATTTTGGGGTCCCAGAAGCAATCTGTACATGCCTACTCAGTGTTAGATTATTTTTAAAATACAGGCCCAAAACATGCTGAAAATCGATATTTTAGATGCCCAAAGTCAATATGTGCATGTATCTTCTGTACCCGTTTATATCTCAAATTCAGGCTCAAAACACCCGAAAATTCAATATTTTGGGGTCCTAGAAGCAATCTGTATAGTGCTAGAATATTTTCAAAATATAGGCTAAAAACATGCTAAAAATCGAGATTTTAGGTGCCAAAAAGTCGATATCTTAAATTCAGTACCAAAACACCCAAAAATTCGATATTTAGAGGTCCCAGAAGGTATCTGTACATGCTTACTCCGTGTTAGAGTATTTTCAAAATTCAGGATAAAAACATACTGAAAATCGATCTTTTAGGTGCCCAAAAGTCGATATGTGCATGCATCTTCTGTACCCGTTTATATCTCAAAATCTGGCCCTAAACACCCGAAAATTCGATATTTTGGGGTCCCAGAAGCGATCTGTACATGCCTACTCCGTGTTAGAGTATTTTCAAAATTCTGGCCCAAAACATGCTGAAAATCGATATTTTTGGTGCCCAAAGTCAATATGTGCATGTATCTTCTGTACCCGTTTATATCTCAAATTCAGGCTCAAAACACCCGAAAATTCAATATTTTGTGGTCCCAGAAGCAATCTGTACATGCCTACTCAGTGCTAGAATATTTTCAAAATATAGGCTAAAAACATGCTAAAAATCGACATTTTAGGTGCCAAAAAATCGATATCTCAAATTCAGTCCCAAAACACCCGAAAATTCGATATTTAGAGGTCCCAGAAGGTATCTGTAAATGCTTACTCCGTGTTAGAGTATTTTCAAAATTCAGGCCAAAAACATACTGAAAACCGATCTTTTAGGTGCCCAAAAGTCGATATGTGCATGCATCTTCTGTACCCGTTTATATCTCAAAATCTGGCCCTAAACACCCGAAAATTCGATATTTAGGGTTCCCAGAAGCGATCTGTACATGCCTCCTCCGTGTTAGAGTATTTTCAAAATACAGGCCCAAAACATGCTGAAAATCGATATTTTAGATGCCCAAAGTCAATATGTGCATGTATCTTCTGTACCCGTTTATATCTCAAATTCAAGCTCAAAACACCCGAAAATTCAATATTTTGGGGTCCCAGAAGCAATCTGTACATGCCTACTCAGTGTTAGAGTATTTTCAAAATACAGGCCCAAAACATGCTGAAATTCGATATTTTAAACGCCCAAAGTCAATCAATATGTGCATGTATCTTCTGTACCCGTTTATATCTCAAAATCAGGCTCAAAACACCCGAAAATTCAATATTTTGAGGTCCCAGAAGCAATCTGTACATGCCTACACAGTGCTAGAATATTTTCAAAATATAGGCTAAAAACATGCTAAAAATCGATCTTTTAGGTGACAAAACGTCGATATCTCAAATTCAGTCCCAAAACACCCGAAAATTTGATATTTAGGGGTCCCAGAAGCGATCTGTACATGCCTACTCCGTGTTAGAGTATTTTCAAAATACATGCTCAAAACATACTGAAAATCGATCTTTTAGGTGCACAAAAGTCGATATGTGCATGCATCTTCAGTACCCGTTTATATCTCAAATTCAGGCTCAAAACACCCGAAAATTCAATATTTTGGGGTCCCAGAAGCAATCTGTACATGCCTACTCCGTGTTAGAGTATTTTCAAAATACAGGCCCAAAACATGCTGAAAATCGATATTTTAGATGCCCAAAGTCAATATGTGCATGTATCTTCTGTACCCGTTTATATCTCAAATTCAGGCTCAAAACACCCGAAAATTCAATATTTTGGGGTCCCAGAAGCAATCTGTACATGCCTACACAGTGCTAGAATATTTTCAAAATATAGGCTAAAAACATGCTAAAAATCGACATTTTAGGTGCCAAAAAATCGATATCTGAAATTCAGTCCCAAAACACCCGAAAATTCGATATTTAGAGGTCCCAGAAGGTATCTGTACATGCCTACTCCGTGTTAGAGTATTTTCAAAATACAGGCCAAAAACATACTGAAAATCGATCTTTTAGGTGCCCAAAAGTCGATATGTGCATGCATCTTCTGTACCCGTTTATATCTCAAATTCTGGCCCTAAACACCCGAAAATTCGATATTTTGGGGTCCCAGAAGCGATCTGTACATGCCTACTCCGTGTTAGAGTATTTTCAAAATTCAGGCCCAAAACATGCTGAAAATCGATATTTTTGGTGCCCAAAGTCAATATCTGCATGTATCTTCTGTACCCGTTTATATCTCAAATTCAGGCTCAAAACACCCGAAAATTCAATATTTTGGGGTCCCATAAGCAATCTGTACAGTGCTAGAATATTTTCAAAATATAGGCTAAAAACATGCTAAAAATCGATCTTTTAGGTGCCAAAAAGTCGATATCTCAAATTCAGTCCCAAAACACCCGAAAATTCGATATTTAGGGGTCCCAGAATCGATCTGTACATGCCTACTCCGTGTTAGAGTATTTTCAAAATATATGCTCAAAACATACTGAAAATCGATCTTTTAGGTGCACAAAAGTCGATATGTGCATGCATCTTCAGTACCCGTTTATATCTCAAATTCTGGCCCTAAACACCCGAAAATTCGATATTTTGGGGTCCCAGAAGCGATCTGTACATGCCTACTCCGTGTTAGAGTAATTTCAAAATTCAGGCCCAAAACATGCTGAAAATCGATATTTTTGGTGCCCAAAGTCAATATGTGCATGTATCTTCTGTACCCGTTTATATCTTAAATTCAGGCTCAAAACACCCGAAAATTCAATATTTTGGGGTCCCAGAAGCAATCTGTACAGTGCTAGAATATTTTCAAACTATAGGCTAAAAACATACTAAAAATCGATCTTTTAGGTGCCAAAAAGTCGATATCTCAAATTCAGTTCCAAAACCCGAAAATTCGATATTTAGGGGTCCCAGAAGCGATCTGTACATGTCTACTCAGTGTTAGAGTATTTTCAAAATACAGGCCCAAAACATGCTGAAAATCGATATTTTAGATGCCCAAAGTCAATATGTGCATTTATCTTCTGTACCCGTTTATATCTCAAATTCAGGCTCAAAACACCCGAAAATTCAATATTTAGGGGTCCCAGAAGCAATCTGTACATGCCTACACAGTGCTAGAATATTTTCAAAATATAGGCTAAAAACATGCTAAAAATCGACATTTTAGGTGCCAAAAATTCGATATCTCAAATTCAGTCCCAAAACTCCCGAAAATTCGATATTTAGAGGTCCCAGAAGGTATCTGTACATGCCTACTCCGTGTTAGAGTATTTTCAAAATACAGGCCAAAAACATACTGAAAATCGATCTTTTAGGTGCCCAAAAGTCGATATGTGCATGCATCTTCTGTACCCGTTTATATCTCAAATTCTGGCCCTAAACACCCGAAAATTCTATATTTTGGGGTCCCAGAAGCGATCTGTACATGCCTACTCCGTGTTAGAGTATTTTCAAAATTCAGGCCCAAAACATGCTGAAAATCGATATTTTTGGTGCCCAAAGTCAATATCTGCATGTATCTTCTGTACCCGTTTATATCTCAAATTCAGGCTCAAAACACCCGAAAATTCAATATTTTGGGGTCCCATAAGCAATCTGTACAGTGCTAGAATATTTTCAAAATATAGGCTAAAAACATGCTAAAAATCGATCTTTTAGGTGCCAAAAAGTCGATATCTCAAATTCAGTCCCAAAACACCCGAAAATTCGATATTTAGGGGTCCCAGAAGCGATCTGTACATGCCTACTCCGTGTTAGAGTATTTTCAAAATACATGCTCAAAACATACTGAAAATCGATCTTTTAGGTGCACAAAAGTCGATATGTGCATGCATCTTCAGTACCCGTTTATATCTCAAATTCAGGCTCAAAACACCCGAAAATTCAATATTTTGGGGTCCCAGTAGCAATCTGTACATGCCTACTCAGTGTTAGAGTATTTTCAAAATACAGGCCCAAAACATGCTGAAAATCGATATTTTAGATGCCCAAAGTCAATATGTGCATGTATCTTCTGTACCCGTTTATATCTCAAATTCAAGTTAAAAACACCCGAAAATTCAATATTTTGGGGTCCCAGAAGCAATCTGTACATGCCTACACAGTGCTAGAATATTATCATAATATAGGCTAAAAACATGCTAAAATCGACATTTTAGGTGCCAAAAAGTCGATATCTTAAATTCAGTACCAAAACACCCAAAAATTCGATATTTAGAGGTCCCAGAAGGTATCTGTACATGCTTACTCCTTGTTAGAGTATTTTCAAAATTCAGGATAAAAACATACTGAAAATCGATCTTTTAGGTGCCCAAAAGTCGATATGTGCATGCATCTTCTGTACCCGTTTATATCTCAAAATCTGGCCCTAAACACCCGAAAATTCGATATTTTTGGGTCCCAGAAGCGATCTGTACATGCCTACTCCGTGTTAGAGTATTTTCAAAATTCTGGCCCAAAACATGCTGAAAATCGATATTTTTGGTGCCCAAAGTCAATATGTGCATGTATCTTCTGTACCCGTTTATATCTCAAATTCAGGCTCAAAACACCCGAAAATTCAATATTTTGTGGTCCCAGAAGCAATCTGTACATGCCTACTCAGTGCTAGAATATTTTCAAAATATAGGCTAAAAACATGCTAAAAATCGACATTTTAGGTGCCAAAAAATCGATATCTCAAATTCAGTCCCAAAACACCCGAAAATTCGATATTTAGAGGTCCCAGAAGGTATCTGTAAATGCTTACTCCGTGTTAGAGTATTTTCAAAATTCAGGCCAAAAACATACTGAAAATCGATCTTTTAGGTGCCCAAAAGTCGATATGTGCATGCATCTTCTGTACCCGTTTATATCTCAAAATCTGGCCCTAAACACCCGAAAATTCGATATTTAGGGTTCCCAGAAGCGATCTGTACATGCCTACTCCGTGTTAGAGTATTTTCAAAATACAGGCCCAAAACATGCTGAAAATCGATATTTTAGATGCCCAAAGTCAATATGTGCATGTATCTTCTGTACCCGTTTATATCTCAAATTCAAGCTCAAAACACCCGAAAATTCAATATTTTGGGGTCCCAGAAGCAATCTGTACATGCCTACTCAGTGTTAGAGTATTTTCAAAATACAGGCCCAAAACATGCTGAAATTCGATATTTTAAACGCCCAAAGTCAATCAATATGTGCATGTATCTTCTGTACCCATTTATATCTCAAAATCAGGCTCAAAACACCCGAAAATTCAATATTTTGAGGTCCCAGAAGCAATCTGTACATGCCTACACAGTGCTAGAATATTTTCAAAATATAGGCTAAAAACATGCTAAAAATCGACATTTTAGGTGCCAAAAAATCGATATCTGAAATTCAGTCCCAAAACACCCGAAAATTCGATATTTAGAGGTCCCAGAAGGTATCTGTACATGCCTACTCCGTGTTAGAGTATTTTCAAAATACAGGCCAAAAACATACTGAAAATCGATCTTTTAGGTGCCCAAAAGTCGATATGTGCATGCATCTTCTGTACCCGTTTATATCTCAAATTCTGGCCCTAAACACCCGAAAATTCGATATTTTGGGGTCCCAGAAGCGATCTGTACATGCCTACTCCGTGTTAGAGTATTTTCAAAATTCAGGCCCAAAACATGCTGAAAATCGATATTTTTGGTGCCCAAAGTCAATATCTGCATTTATCTTCTGTACCCGTTTATATCTCAAATTCAGGCTCAAAACACCCGAAAATTCAATATTTTGGGGTCCCATAAGCAATCTGTACAGTGCTAGAATATTTTCAAAATATAGGCTAAAAACATGCTAAAAATCGATCTTTTAGGTGCCAAAAAGTCGATATCTCAAATTCAGTCCCAAAACACCCGAAAATTCGATATTTAGGGGTCCCAGAATCGATCTGTACATGCCTACTCCGTGTTAGAGTATTTTCAAAATATATGCTCAAAACATACTGAAAATCGATCTTTTAGGTGCACAAAAGTCGATATGTGCATGCATCTTCAGTACCCGTTTATATCTCAAATTCAGGCTCAAAACACCCGAAAATTCAATATTTTGGGGTCCCAGAAGCAATCTGTACATGCCTACTCAGTGTTAGATTATTTTCAAAATACAGGCCCAAAACATGCTGAAAATCGATATTTTAGATGCCCAAAGTCAATATGTGCATGTATCTTCTGTACCCGTTTATATCTCAAATTCAGGCTCAAAACACCCGAAAATTCAATATTTTGGGGTCCCAGAAGCAATCTGTACAGTGCTAGAATATTTTCAAAATATAGGCTAAAAACATACTAAAAATTGATCTTTTAGGTGCCAAAAAGTCGATATCTCAAATTCAGTTCCAAAACCCGAAAATTCGATATATAGGGGTCCCAGAAGCGATCTGTACATGTCTACTCAGTGTTAGAGTATTTTCAAAATACAGGCCCAAAACATGCTGAAAATCGATATTTTAGATGCCCAAAGTCAATATGTGCATTTATCTTCTGTACCCGTTTATATCTCAAATTCAGGCTCAAAACACCCGAAAATTCAATATTTTGGGGTCCCAGAAGCAATCTGTACATGCCTACACAGTGCTAGAATATTTTCAAAATATAGGCTAAAAACATGCTAAAAATCGACATTTTAGGTGCCAAAAATTCGATATCTCAAATTCAGTCCCAAAACTCCCGAAAATTCGATATTTAGAGGTCCCAGAAGGTATCTGTACATGCCTACTCCGTGTTAGAGTATTTTCAAAATACAGGCCAAAAACATACTGAAAATCGATCTTTTAGGTGCCCAAAAGTCGATATGTGCATGCATCTTCTGTACCCGTTTATATCTCAAATTCTGGCCCTAAACACCCGAAAATTCGATATTTTGGGGTCCCAGAAGCGATCTGTACATGCCTACTCCGTGTTAGAGTATTTTCAAAATTCAGGCCCAAAACATGCTGAAAATCGATATTTTTGGTGCCCAAAGTTTATATCTCAAATTCAGGCTCAAAACACCCGAAAATTCAATATTTTGGGGTCCCATAAGCAATCTGTACAGTGCTAGAATATTTTCAAAATATAGGCTAAAAACATGCTAAAAATCGATCTTTTAGGTGCCAAAAAGTCGATATCTCAAATTCAGTCCCAAAACACCCGAAAATTCGATATTTAGGGGTCCCAGAATCGATCTGTACATGCCTACTCCGTGTTAGAGTATTTTCAAAATATATGCTCAAAACATACTGAAAATCGATCTTTTAGGTGCACAAAAGTCGATATGTGCATGCATCTTCAGTACCCGTTTATATCTCAAATTCAGGCTCAAAACACCCGAAAATTCAATATTTTGGGGTCCCAGAAGCAATCTGTACATGCCTACTCAGTGTTAGATTATTTTCAAAATACAGGCCCAAAACATGCTGAAAATCGATATTTTAGATGCCCAAAGTCAATATGTGCATGTATCTTCTGTACCCGTTTATATCTCAAATTCAGGCTCAAAACACCCGAAAATTCAATATTTTGGGGTCCCAGAAGCAATCTGTACAGTGCTAGAATATTTTCAAAATATAGGCTAAAAACATACTAAAAATTGATCTTTTAGGTGCCAAAAAGTCGATATCTCAAATTCAGTTCCAAAACCCGAAAATTCGATATATAGGGGTCCCAGAAGCGATCTGTACATGTCTACTCAGTGTTAGAGTATTTTCAAAATACAGGCCCAAAACATGCTGAAAATCGATATTTTAGATGCCCAAAGTCAATATGTGCATTTATCTTCTGTACCCGTTTATATCTCAAATTCAGGCTCAAAACACCCGAAAATTCAATATTTTGGGGTCCCAGAAGCAATCTGTACATGCCTACACAGTGCTAGAATATTTTCAAAATATAGGCTAAAAACATGCTAAAAATCGACATTTTAGGTGCCAAAAATTCGATATCTCAAATTCAGTCCCAAAACTCCCGAAAATTCGATATTTAGAGGTCCCAGAAGGTATCTGTACATGCCTACTCCGTGTTAGAGTATTTTCAAAATACAGGCCAAAAACATACTGAAAATCGATCTTTTAGGTGCCCAAAAGTCGATATGTGCATGCATCTTCTGTACCCGTTTATATCTCAAATTCTGGCCCTAAACACCCGAAAATTCGATATTTTGGGGTCCCAGAAGCGATCTGTACATGCCTACTCCGTGTTAGAGTATTTTCAAAATTCAGGCCCAAAACATGCTGAAAATCGATATTTTTGGTGCCCAAAGTTTATATCTCAAATTCAGGCTCAAAACACCCGAAAATTCAATATTTTGGGGTCCCATAAGCAATCTGTACAGTGCTAGAATATTTTCAAAATATAGGCTAAAAACATGCTAAAAATCGATCTTTTAGGTGCCAAAAAGTCGATATCTCAAATTCAGTCCCAAAACACCCGAAAATTCGATATTTAGGGGTCCCAGAAGCGATCTGTACATGCCTACTCCGTGTTAGAGTATTTTCAAAATACATGCTCAAAACATACTGAAAATCGATCTTTTAGGTGCACAAAAGTCGATATGTGCATGCATCTTCAGTACCCGTTTATATCTCAAATTCAGGCTCAAAACACCCTAAAATTCAATATTTTGGGGTCCCAGAAGCAATCTGTACATGCCTACTCAGTTTTAGAGTATTTTCAAAATACAGACCCAAAACATGCTGAAAATCGATATTTTAGATGCCCAAAGTCAATATGTGCATGTATCTTCTGTACCAGTTTATATCTCAAATTCAGGCTCAAAACACCCGAAAATTCAATATTTTGGGGTCCCAGAAGCAATCTGTACATGCCTACACAGTGCTAGAATGTTTTCAAAATATAGGCTAAAAACATGCTAAAAATCGACATTTTAGGTGCCAAAAAATCGATATCTCAAATTC
Source organism: Petrolisthes cinctipes (assembly GCA_033782935.1). Lineage (NCBI taxonomy): Eukaryota > Metazoa > Arthropoda > Malacostraca > Decapoda > Porcellanidae > Petrolisthes > Petrolisthes cinctipes. The sequence continues at coordinate 79,083 of JAWQEG010001125.1, read as the reverse complement.
AGTCCCAAAACACCCGAAAATTCGATATTTAGAGGTCCCAGAAGGTATCTGTACATGCCTACACCGTGTTAGAGTATTTTCAAAATACAGGCCAAAAACATACTGAAAATCGATCTTTTAGGTGCCCAAAAGTCGATATGTGCATGCATCTTCTGTACCCGTTTATATCTCAAATTCTGGCCCTAAACACCCGAAAATTCGATATTTTGTGGTCCCAGAAGCGATCTGTACATGCCTACTCCGTGTTAGAGTAATTTCAAAATTCAGGCCCAAAACATGCTGAAAATCGATATTTTTGGTGCCCAAAGTCAATATGTGCATATATCTTCTGTACCCGTTTATATCTTAAATTCAGGCTCAAAACACCCGAAAATTCAATATTTTGGGGTCCCAGAAGCAATCTGTACAGTGCTAGAATATTTTCAAAATATAGGCTAAAAACATGCTAAAAATCGACATTTTAGGTGCCAAAAAATCGATATCTCAAATTCAGTCCCAAAACACCCGAAAATTCGATATTTAGAGGTCCCAGAAGGTATCTGTACATGCTTACTCCGTGTTAGAGTATTTTCAAAATACATGCCAAAAACATACTGAAAATCGATATTTTAGGTACCCAAAAGTCGATATGTGCATGCATTTTCTGTATCCGTTTATATCTCAAATTCTGGCCCTAAACACCTGAAAGATCGATATTTTGGGGTCCCAGAAGCGATCTGTACATGCCTACTCCGTGTTAGAGTATTTTCAAAATTCAGGCCCAAAACATGCTGAAAATCGATATTTTAGGTGCCCAAAGTCAATATGTGCATGTATCTTCTGTACCCGTTTATATCTCAAATTCAGGCTCAAAACACCCGAAAATTCAATATTTTGGGGTCCCAGAAGCTATCTGTACATGCCTACTCAGTGCTAGAATATTTTCAAAATATAGGCTAAAAACATGCTAAAAATCGATCTTTTAGGTGACAAAAAGTCGATATCTCAAATTCAGTCCCAAAACACCCGAAAATTCGATATTTAGGGGTCCTAGAAGCGATCTGTACATGCCTACTCCGTGTTAGAGTATTTTCAAAATTCAGGCCCAAAACATGCTGAAAATCGATATTTTTGGTGCCCAAAGTCAATATGTGCATGTATCTTCTGTACCCGTTTATATCTCAAATTCAGGCTCAAAACACCCGAAAATTCAATATTTTGGGGTCCCAGAAGCAATCTGTACATGCCTACACAGTGCTAGAATATTTTCAAAATATAGGCTAAAAACATGATAAAAATCGACATTTTAGGTGCCAAAAAATCGATATCTCAAATTCAGTCACAAAACACCCGAAAATTCGATATTTAGAGGTCCCAGAAGGTATCTGTACATGCCTACACCGTTTTAGAGTATTTTCAAAATACAGGCCAAAAACATACTGAAAATCGATCTTTTAGGTGCCCAAAAGTCGATATGTGCATGCATCTTCTGTACCCGTTTATATCTCAAATTCTGACCCTAAACACACGAAAATTCGATATTTTGGGGTCCCAGAAGCGATCTGTACATGCCTACTCCGTGTTAGAGTAATTTCAAAATTCAGGCCCAAAACATGCTGAAAATCGATATTTTTGGTGCCCAAAGTCAATATGTGCATGTATCTTCTGTACCCGTTTATATCTTAAATTCAGGCTCAAAACACCCGAAAATTCAATATTTTGTGGTCCCAGAAGCAATTTGTACAGTGCTAGAATATTTTCAAAATATAGGCTAAAAACATGCTAAAAATCGATCTTTTACGTGCCAAAAAGTCGATATCTCAAATTCAGTCCCAAAACACCCGAAAATTCGATATTTAGGGGTCCCAGAAGCGATCTGTACATGCCTACTCCGTGTTAGAGTATTTTCAAAATACATGCTCAAAACATACTGAAAATCGATCTTTTAGGTGCACAAAAGTCGATATGTGCATGCATCTTCAGTACCCGTTTATATCTCAAATTCAGGCTCAAAACACCCGAAAATTCAATATTTTGGGGTCCCAAAAGCAATCTGTACATGCCTACGCAGTGCTAGAATATTTTCAAAATATAGGCTAAAAACATGCTAAAAATCGACATTTTAGGTGACAAAAAATCGATATCTCAAATTCAGTCCCAAAACACCCGAAAATTCGATATTTAGAGGTCTCAGAAGGTATCTGTACATGCCTACTCCGTGTTAGAGTATTTTCAAAATACAGGCCAAAAACATACTGAAAATCGATATTTTTGGAGCCCAAAGTCAATATGTGCATGTATCTTCTTTACCCGTTTATATCTCAAATTCAGGCTCAAAACACCCGAAAATTCAATACTTTGGGGTCCCAGAAGCAATCTGTACAGTGCTAGAATATTTTCAAAATATAGGCTAAAAACATGCTAAAAATTGATCTTTTAGGTGCCAAAAAGTCGATATCTCAAATTCAGTTCCAAAACCCGAAAATTCGATATTTAGGGGTCCCAGAAGCGATCTGTACATGTCTACTCAGTGTTAGAGTATTTTCAAAATATAGGCCCAAAACATGCTGAAAATCGATATTTTTGGTGCCCAAAGTCAATATGTGCATGTATCTTCTGTACCCGTTTATATCTTAAATTCAGGCTCAAAACACCCGAAAATTTAATATTTTGGGGTCCCAGAAGCAATCTGTACAGTGCTAGAATATTTTCAAAATATAGGCTAAAAACATGCTAAAAATCGACATTTTAGGTGCCAAAAAATCGATATCTCAAATTCAGTCCCAAAACACCCGAAAATTCGATATTTAGAGGTCCCAGAAGGTATCTGTACATGCTTACTCCGTGTTAGAGTATTTTCAAAATACAGGCCAAAAACATACTGAAAATCGATATTTTAGTTACCCAAAAGTCGATATGTGCATGCATCTTCTGTATCCGTTTATATCTCAAATTCTGGCCCTAAACACCTGAAAATTCGATATTTTGGGGTCCCAGAAGCGATCTGTACATGCCTACTCCGTGTTAGAGTATTTTCAAAATTCAGGCCCAAAACATGCTGAAAATCGATATTTTAGGTGCCCAAAGTCAATATGTGCATGTATCTTTTGTACCCGTTTATATCTCAAATTCAGGCTCAAAACACCCGAAAATTCAATATTTTGGGGTCCCAGAAGCTATCTGTACATGCCTACCCAGTGCTAGAATATTTTCAAAATATAGGCTAAAAACATGATAAAAATCGACATTTTAGGTGCCAAAAAATCGATATCTCAAATTCAGTCCCAAAACACCCGAAAATTCGATATTTAGAGGTCCCAGAAGGTATCTGTACATGCCTACACCGTGTTAGAGTATTTTCAAAATACAGGCCAAAAACATACTGAAAATCGATCTTTTAGGTGCCCAAAAGTCGATATGTGCATGCATCTTCTGTACCCGTTTATATCTCAAATTCTGACCCTAAACACCCGAAAATTCGATATTTTGGGGTCCCAGAAGCGATCTGTACATGCCTACTCCGTGTTAGAGTAATTTCAAAATTCAGGCCCAAAACATGCTGAAAACGATATTTTTGGTGCCCAAAGTCAATATGTGCATGTATCTTCTGTACCCGTTTATATCTTAAATTCAGGCTCAAAACACCCGAAAATTCAATATTTTGTGGTCCCAGAAGCAATCTGTACAGTGCTAGAATATTTTCAAAATATAGGCTAAAAACATGCTAAAAATCGATCTTTTAGGTGCCAAAAAGTCGATATCTCAAATTCAGTCCCAAAACACCCGAAAATTCGATATTTAGGGGTCCCAGAAGCGATCTGTACATGCCTACTCCGTGTTAGAGTATTTTTAAAATACATGCTCAAAACATACTGAAAATCGATCTTTTAGGTGCACAAAAGTCGATATGTGCATGCATCTTCAGTACCCGTTTATATCTCAAATTCAGGCTCAAAACACCCGAAAATTCAATATTTTGTGGTCCCAAAAGCAATCTGTACATGCCTACGCAGTGCTAGAATATTTTCAAAATATAGGCTAAAAATATGCTAAAAATCTACATTTTAGGTGCCAAAAAATCGATATCTCAAATTCAGTCCCAAAACACCCGAAAATTCGATATTTAGAAGTCTCAGAAGGTATCTGTACATGCCTACTCCGTGTTAGAGTATTTTCAAAATACAGGCCAAAAACATACTGAAGATCGATATTTTAGGTACCCAAAAGTCGATATGTGCATGCATCTTCTGTACCAGTTTATATCTCAAATTCTGGCCCTAAAAACCCGAAAATTCGATATTTTGGGGTCCCAGAAGCGATCTGTACATGCCTACTCCGTGTTAGAGTATTTTCAAAATACAGGCCCAAAACATGCTGAAAATCGATATTTTTGGTGCCCAAAGTCAATATGTGCATGTATCTTCTGTACCCGTTTATATCTCAAATTCAGGCTCAAAACACCCGAAAATTCAATATTTTGGGGTCCCAGAAGCAATCTGTACATGCCTAAACAGTGCTAGAATATTTTCAAAATATAGGCTAAAAACATGATAAAAATCGACATTTTAGGTGCCAAAAAATCGATATCTCAAATTCAGTCCCAAAACACCCGAAAATTCGATATTTAGAGGTCCCAGAAGGTATCTGTACATGCCTACACCGTGTTAGAGTATTTTCAAAATACAGGCCAAAAACATAATGAAAATCGATCTTTTATGTGCCCAAAAGTCGATATGTGCATGCATCTTCTGTACCCGTTTATATCTCAAATTCTGACCCTAAACACCCGAAAATTCGATATTTTGGGGTCCCAGAAGCGATCTGTACATGCCTACTCCGTGTTAGAGTATTTTCAAAATACATGCTCAAAACATACTGAAAATCGATCTTTTAGGTGCACAAAAGTCGATATGTGCATGCATCTTCAGTACCCGTTTATATCTCAAATTCAGGCTCAAAACACCCGAAAATTCAATATTTTGGGGTCCCAAAAGCAATCTGTACATGCCTACGCAGTGCTAGAATATTTTCAAAATATAGGCTAAAAACATGCTAAAAATCGACATTTTAGGTGCCAAAAAATCGATATCTCAAATTCAGTCCCAAAACACCCGAAAATTCGATATTTAGAGGTCTCAGAAGGTATCTGTACATGCCTACTCCGTGTTAGAGTATTTTCAAAATACAGGCCAAAAACATACTGAAAATCGATATTTTTGGTGCCCAAAGTCAATATGTGCATGTATCTTCTTTACCCGTTTATATCTCAAATTCAGGCTCAAAACACCCGAAAATTCAATACTTTGGGGTCCCAGAAGCAATCTGTACAGTGCTAGAATATTTTCAAAATATAGGCTAAAAACATGCAAAAAATCGATCTTTTAGGTGCCAAAAAGTCGTTATCTCAAATTCAGTTCCAAAACCCGAAAATTCGATATTTAGGGGTCCCAGAAGCGATCTGTACATGTCTACTCAGTGTTAGAGTATTTTCAAAATACAGGCCCAAAACATGCTGAAAATCGATATTTTAGGCGCCCAAAGTCAATATGTGCATTTATCTTCTGTACCCGTTTATATCTCAAATTCAGGCTCAAAACACCCGAAAATTCAATATATTGGGGTCCCAGAAGCTATCTGTACATGCCTACTCAGTGCTAGAATATTTTCAAAATATAGGCTAAAAACATGCTAAAAATCGATCTTTTAGGTGCCAAAAAGTCGATATCTCAAATTCAGTCCCAAAACACCCGAAAATTCGATATTTAGGGGTCCCAGAAGCGATCTGTACATGCCTACTCCGTGTTAGAGTATTTTCAAAATTCAGGCCCAAAACATGCTGAAAATCGATATTTTTGGTGCCCAAAGTCAATATGTGCTTGTATCTTCTGTACCCGTTTATATCTGAAATTCAGGCTCAAAACACCCGAAAATTCAATATTTTTTGGTCCCAGAAGCAATCTGTACAGTGCTTGAATATTTTCAAAATATAGGCTAAAAACATGCTAAAAATTGATCTTTTAGGTGCCAAAAAGTCGATATCTCAAATTCAGTTCCAAAACACCCGAACATTCGATATTTAGAGGTCCCAGAAGGTATCTGTACAGGCCTACTCCGTGTTAGAGAATTTTCAAAATACAGGCCAAAAACATACTGAAAATCGATCTTTTAGGTGCACAAAAGTCGATATGTGCATGCATCTTCTGTACCCGTTTATATCTCAAATTCTGGCCCTAAACACCCGAAAATTCGATATTTTGGGGTCCCAGAAGCGATCTGTACATGCCTACTCCGTGTTAGAGTATTTTCAAAATTCAGGCCCAAAACATGCTGAAAATCGATATTTTTGGTTTTCAAAGTCAGTATGTGCATGTATCTTCTGTACCCGTTTATATCTCAAATTCAGGCTCAAAACACCCGAAAATTCAATATTTTGGGGTCCCAGAAGGAATCTGTACATGCCTACTCAGTGCTAGAATATTATCAAAATATAGGCAAAAAACATGCTAAAAATCGATCTTTTAGGTGCCAAAAAGTTGATATCTCAAATTCAGTCCCAAAACACCCGAAAATTCGATATTTAGGGGTCCCAGAAGCGATCTGTACATGCCTACTCCGTGTTAGAGTATTTTCAAAATACATGCTCAAAACATACTGAAAATCGATATTTTTGGTGCCAAAAGTCAATATGTGCATGTATCTTCTGTACCCGTTTATATCTCAAATTCAGGCTCAAAACACCCGAAAATTCAATATATTGGGGTCCCAGAAGCAATCTGTACAGTGCTAGAATATTTTCAGAATATAGGCTAAAAACATGCTAGAAATCGATCTTTTAGGTGCCAAAAAGTCAATATCTCAAATTCAGTCCCAAAACACCCGAAAATTCGATATTTAGGGGTCCCATGCCTGTACATGCCTACTCCGTGTTAGAGTATTTTCAAAATACATGCTCAAAACATACTGAAAATCGATCTTTTAGGTGCCCAAAAGTCGATATGTGCATGCATCTTCTGTACCCGTTTATATCTCAAATTCTGGCCCTAAACACCCGAAAATTCGATATTTTGGGGTCCCAGAAGCAATCTGTACATGCCTACTCAGTGTTAGAGTATTTTCGAAATTCAGACCCAAAACATGCTGAAAATCGATATTTTTGGTGCCCAAAGTCAATATGTGCATGTATCTTCTGTACCCGTTTATATCTCAAATTCAGGCTCAAAACACCCGAAAATTCAATATTTTGGGGTCCCAGAAGCAATCTGTACATGCCTACACAGTGCTAGAATATTTTCAAAATATAGGCTAAAAACATGCTAAAAATCGACATTTTAGGTGCCAAAAAATCGATATCTCAAATTCAGTCCCAAAACACCCGAAAATTCGATATTTAGAGGTCCCAGAAGGTATCTGTACATGCCTACTCCGTGTTAGAGTATTTTCAAAATACAGGCCAAAAACATACTGAAAATCGATCTTTTAGGTGCACAAAAGTCGATATGTGCATGCATCTTCTGTACCCGTTTATATCTCAAATTCTGGCCCTAAACACCCGAAAATTCGATATTTTGGGGTCCCAGAAGCAATCTGTACATGCCTACTCAGTGTTAGAGTATTTTCGAAATTCAGACCCAAAACATGCTGAAAATCGATATTTTTGGTGCCCAAAGTCAATATGTGCATGTATCTTCTGTACCTGTTTATATCTCAAATTCAGGCTCAAAACACCCGAAAATTCAATATTTTGGGGTCCCAGAAGCAATCTGTAAATGCCTACTCAGTGCTAGAATATTTTCAAAATATAGGCTAAAAACATGCTAAAAATCGATCTTTTAGGTGCCAAAAAGTCGATATCTCAAATTCAGTCCCAAAACACCCGAAAATTCGATATTTAGGGGTCCCAGAAGCGATCTGTACATGCCTACTCCGTGTTAGAGTATTTTCAAAATACATGCTCAAAACATACTGAAAATCGATCTTTTAGGTGCACAAAAGTCGATATGTGCATGCATCTTCAGTACCCGTTTATATCTCAAATTCAGCCTCAAAACACCCGAAAATTCGATATTTTGGGGTCCCAGAAGCAATCTGTACATGCCTACTCAGTGTTAGAGTATTTTCAAAATACAGGCCCAAAACATGCTGAAAATCGATATTTTAGATGCCCAAAGTCAATATGTGCATGTATCTTCAGTACCCGTTTATATCTCAAATTTAGGCTCAAAACACCCGAAAATTCAATATTTTGGGGTCCCAGAAGCAATCTGTACATGCCTACACAGTGCTAGAATATTTTCAAAATATAGGCTAAAAACATGCTAAAAATCGACATTTTAGGTGCCAAAAAAGCGATATCTCAAATTCAGTCCCAAAACACCCGAAAATTCGATATTTAGAGGTCCCAGAAGGTATCTGTACATGCCTACTCCGTGTTAGAGTATTTTCAAAATACAGGCCAAAACATACTGAAAATCGATCTTTTAGGTGCTCAAAAGTCGATATGTGCATGCATCTTCTGTACCCGTTTATATCTCAAATTCTGGCCCTAAACACCCGAAAATTCGATATTTTGGGGTCCCAGAAGCGATCTGTACATGCCTACTCCGTCTTAGAGTATTTTCAAAATTCAGGCCCAAAACATGCTGAAAATCGATATTTTTGGTTCCCAAAGTCAGTATGTGCATGTATCTTCTGTACCCGTTTATATCTCAAATTCAGGCTCAAAACACCCGAAAATTCAATATTTTGGGGTCCCAGAAGGAATCTGTACATGCCTACTCAGTGCTAGAATATTATCAAAATATAGGCTAAAAACATGCTAAAAATCGATCTTTTAGGTGCCAAAAAGTTGATATCTCAAATTCAGTCCCAAAACACCCGAAAATTCGATATTTAGGGGTCCCAGAAGCGATCTGTACATGCCTACTCCGTGTTAGAGTATTTTCAAAATACATGCTCAAAACATACTGAAAATCGATATTTTTGGTGCCAAAAGTCAATATGTGCATGTATCTTCTGTACCCGTTTATATCTCAAATTCAGGCTCAAAACACCCGAAAATTCAATATATTGGGGTCCCAGAAGCAATCTGTACAGTGCTAGAATATTTTCAGAATATAGGCTAAAAACATGCTAGAAATCGATCTTTTAGGTGCCAAAAAGTCAATATCTCAAATTCAGTCCCAAAACACCCGAAAATTCGATATTTAGGGGTCCCATGCCTGTACATGCCTACTCCGTGTTAGAGTATTTTCAAAATACATGCTCAAAACATACTGAAAATCGATCTTTTAGGTGCCCAAAAGTCGATATGTGCATGCATCTTCTGTACCCGTTTATATCTCAAATTCTGGCCCTAAACACCCGAAAATTCGATATTTTGGGGTCCTAGAAGCGATCTGTACATGCCTACTCCGTGTTAGAGTATTTTCAAAATTCAGGCCCAAAACCTGCTGAAAATCGATATTTTTGGTGCCTAAAGTCAATATGTGCATGTATCTTCTGTACTCGTTTATATCTCAAATTCAGGCTCAAAACACCCGAAAATTCAATATATTGGGGTCCCAGAAGCAATCTGTACAGTGCTAGAATATTTTCAGAATATAGGCTAAAAACATGCTAGAAATCGATCTTTTAGGTGCCAAAAAATCGATATCTCAAATTCAGTCCCAAAACACCCGAAAATTCGATATTTAGAGGTCCAAGAAGGTATCTGTACATGCCTACACCGTGTTAGAGTATTTTCAAAATACAGGCCAAAAACATACTGAAAATCGATCTTTTAGGTGCCCAAAAGTCGATATGTGCATGCATCTTCTGTACCCGTTTATATCTCAAATTCAGTCTCAAAACACCCGAAAATTCGATATTTAGGGGTCCCAGAAGCGATCTGTACATGCCTACTCAGTGTTAGAGTATTTTCAAAATACAGGCTCAAAATATACTGAAATTCGATCTTTTAGGTGCACAAAAGTCGATATGTGCATGCATCTTCAGTACCCGTTTATATCTCAAATTCAGGCTCAAAACACCCGAAAATTCAATATTTTGGGGTCCCAGAAGCAATCTGTACATGCCTACGCAGTGCTAGAATATTTTCAAAATATAGGCTAAAAACATGCTAAAAATCGACATTTTAGGTGCCAAAATATCGATATCTCAAATTCAGTCCCAAAACACCCGAAAATTCGATATTTAGAGGTCCCAGAAGGTATCTGTACATGCCTACACCGTGTTAGAGTATTTTCAAAATACATGCGCAAAACATACTGAAAATCGATCTTTTAGGTGCCCAAAAGTCGATATGTGCATGCATCTTCTGTACCCGTTTATATCTCAAATTCTGGCCCTAAACACCCGAAAATTCGATATTTTGGGGTCCCAGAAGCGGTCTGTACATGCCTACTCCGTGTTAGAGTATTTTCAAAATTCAGGCCCAAAACATGCTGAAAATCGATATTTTTGGTGCCCAAAGTCAATATGTGCATGTATCTTCTGTACCCGTTTATATCTTAAATTCAGGCTCAAAACACCCGAAAATTCAATATTTTGGGGTCCCAGAAGCAATCTGTACAGTGCTAGAATATTTTCAAAATATAGGCTAAAAACATGCTAAAAATCGATCTTTTAGGTGCCAAAAAGTCTATATCTCAAATTCAGTCCCAAAACACCTGAAAATTCGATATTTAGGGGTCCCAAAAGCGATCTGTACATGCCTACTCCGTGTTAGAGTATTTTCAAAATTCAGGCCCAAAACATGCTGAAAATCGATATTTTTGGTGCCCAAAAGTCGATATGTGCATGCATCTTCAGTACCCGTTTATATCTCAAATTCAGGCTCAAAACACCCGAAAATTCAATATTTTGGGGTCCCAGAAGCAATCTGTACATGCCTACTCAGTGTTAGAGTATTTTCAAAATACAGGCCCAAAACATGCTGAAAATCGATATTTTAGATGCCCAAAGTCAATATGTGCATGTATCTTCTGTACCCGTTTATATCTCAAATTCAGGCTCAAAACACCCGAAAATTCAATATTTTGGGGTCCCAGAAGCAATCTGTACATGCCTACACAGTGCTAGAATATTTTCAAAATATAGGCTAAAAACATGCTAAAAATCGACATTTTAGGTGCCAAAAAATCGATATCTCAAATTCAGTCCCAAAACACCCGAAAATTCGATATTTAGAGGTCCCAGAAGGTATCTGTACATGCTTACTCCGTGTTAGAGTATTTTCAAAATACAGGCCAAAAACATACTGAAAATCGATCTTTTAGGTGCCCAAAAGTCGATATGTGCATGCATCTTCTGTACCCGTTTATATCTCAAATTCAGTCTCAAAACACCCGAAAATTCGATATTTAGGGGTCCCAGAAGCGATCTGTACATGCCTACTCAGTGTTAGAGTATTTTCAAAATACAGGCTCAAAATATACTGAAATTCGATCTTTTAGGTGCACAAAAGTCGATATGTGCATGCATCTTCAGTACCCGTTTATATCTCAAATTCAGGCTCAAAACACCCGAAAATTCAATATTTTGGGGTCCCAGAAGCAATCTGTACAGTGCTAGAATATTTTCAAAATATAGGCTAAAAACATGCTAAAAATCGGTCTTTTAGGTGCCAAAAAGTCTATATCTCAAATTCAGTCCCAAAACACCTGAAAATTCGATATTTAGGGGTCCCAAAAGCGATCTGTACATGCCTACTCCGTGTTAGAGTATTTTCAAAATTCAGGCCCAAAACATGCTGAAAATCGATATTTTTGGTGCCCAAAGTCAATATGTGCATGCATCTTCAGTACCCGTTTATATCTCAAATTCAGGCTCAAAACACCCGAAAATTCAATATTTTGGGGTCCCAGAAGCAATCTGTACATGCCTACTCAGTGTTAGAGTATTTTCAAAATACAGGCCCAAAACATGCTGAAAATCGATATTTTAGATGCCCAAAGTCAATATGTGCATGTATCTTCTGTACCCGTTTATATCTCAAATTCAGGCTCAAAACACCCGAAAATTCAATATTTTGGGGTCCCAGAAGCAATCTGTACATGCCTACACAGTGCTAGAATATTTTCAAAATATAGGCTAAAAACATGCTAAAAATCGACATTTTAGGTGCCAAAAAATCGATATCTCAAATTCAGTCCCAAAACACCCGAAAATTCGATATTTAGAGGTCCCAGAAGGTATCTGTACATGCTTACTCCGTGTTAGAGTATTTTCAAAATACAGGCCAAAAACATACTGAAAATCGATATTTTAGGTACCCAAAAGTCGATATGTGCATGCATCTTCTGTATCCGTTTATATCTCAAATTCTGGCCCTAAACACCTGAAAATTCGATATTTTGGGGTCCCAGAAGCGATCTGTACATGCCTACTCCGTGTTAGAGTATTTTCAAAATTCAGGCCCAAAACATGCTGAAAATCGATATTTTAGGTGCCCAAAGTCAATATGTGCATGTATCTTTTGTACCCGTTTATATCTCAAATTCAGGCTCAAAACACCCGAAAATTCAATATTTTGGGGTCCCAGAAGCAATCTGTACATGTCTAAACAGTGCTAGAATATTTTCAAAATATAGGCTAAAAACAAGATAAAAATCGACATTTTAGGTGCCAAAAAATCGATATCTCAAATTCAGTCCCAAAAAACCCGAAAATTCAATATTTAGAGGTCACAGAAGGTATCTGTACATGCCTACACCGTGTTAGAGTATTTTCAAAATACAGGCCAAAAACATAATGAAAATCGATCTTTTATGTGCCCAAAAGTCGATATGTGCATGCATCTTCTGTACCCGTTTATATCTCAAATTCTGACCCTAAACACCCGAAAATTCGATATTTTGGGGTCCCAGAAGCGATCTGTACATGCCTACTCCGTGTTAGAGTAATTTCAAAATTCAGGCCCAAAACATGCTGAAAATCGATATTTTTGGTGCCCAAAGTCAATATGTGCATGTATCTTCTGTACCCGTTTATATCTTAAATTCAGGCTCAAAACACCCGAAAATTCAATATTTTGGGGTCCCAGAAGCAATCTGTACAGTGCTAGAATATTTTCAAAATATAGGCTAAAAACATGCTAAAAATCGATCTTTTAGGTGCCAAAAAGTCGATATCTCAAATTCAGTCCCAAAACACCCGAAAATTCGATATTTAGGGGTCCCAGAAGCGATCTGTACATGCCTACTCCGTGTTAGAGTATTTTCAAAATACATGCTCAAAACATACTGAAAATCGATCTTTTAGGTGCACAAAAGTCGATATGTGCATGCATCTTCAGTACCCGTTTATATCTCAAATTCAGGCTCAAAACACCCGAAAATTCAATATTTTGGGGTCCCAAAAGCAATCTGTACATGCCTACGCAGTGCTAGAATATTTTCAAAATATAGGCTAAAAACATGCTAAAAATCGACATTTTAGGTGCCAAAAAATCGATATCTCAAATTTAGTCCCAAAACACCCGAAAATTCGATATTTAGAGGTCTCAGAAGGTATCTGTACATGCCTACTCCGTGTTAGAGTATTTTCAAAATACAGGCCAAAAACATACTGAAGATCGATATTTTAGGTACCCAAAAGTCGATATGTGCATGCATCTTCTGTACCCGTTTATATCTCAAATTCTGGCCCTAAACACCCGAAAATTCGATATTTTGGGGTCCCAGAAGCAATCTGTACATGCCTACTCCGTGTTAGAGTATTTTCAAAATTCAGGCCCAAAACATGCTGAAAATCGATATTTTTGGTGCCCAAAGTCAATATGTGCATGTATCTTCTGTACCCGTTTATATCTCAAATTCAGGCTCAAAACACCCGAAAATTCAATATTTTGGGGTCCCAGAAGCAATCTGTACATGCCTAAACAGTGCTAGAATATTTTCAAAATATAGGCTAAAAACATGATAAAAATCGACATTTTAGGTGCCAAAAAATCGATATCTCAAATTCAGTCCCAAAAAACCCGAAAATTCGATATTTAGATGTCCCAGAAGGTATCTGTACATGCCTACACCGTGTTAGAGTATTTTCAAAATACAGGCCAAAAACATAATGAAAATCGATCTTTTATGTGCCCAAAAGTCGATATGTGCATGCATCTTCTGTACTCGTTTATATCTCAAATTCTGACCCTAAACACCCGAAAATTCGATATTTTGGGGTCCCAGTAGCGATCTGTACATGCCTACTCCGTGTTAGAGTAATTTCAAAATTCAGGCCCAAAACATGCTGAAAATCGATATTTTTGGTGCCCAAAGTCAATATGTGCATGTATCTTCTGTACCCGTTTATATTTTAAATTCAGGCTCAAAACACCCGAAAATTCAATATTTTGGGGTCCCAGAAGCAATCTGTACAGTGCTAGAATATTTTCAAAATATAGGCTAAAAACATGCTAAAAATCGATCTTTTAGGTGCCAAAAAGTCGATATCTCAAATTCAGTCCCAAAACACCCGAAAATTCGATATTTAGGGGTCCCAGAAGCGATCTGTACATGCCTACTCCGTGTTAGAGTATTTTCAAAATACATGCTCAAAACATACTGAAAATCGATCTTTTAGGTGCACAAAAGTCGATATGTGCATGCATCTTCAGTACCCGTTTATATCTCAAATTCAGGCTCAAAACACCCGAAAATTCAATATTTTGGGGTCCCAAAAGCAATCTGTACATGCCTACGCAGTGCTAGAATATTTTCAAAATATAGGCTAAAAACATGCTAAAAATCGACATTTTAGGTGCCAAAAAATCGATATCTCAAATTCAGTCCCAAAACACCCGAAAATTCGATATTTAGAGGTCTCAGAAGGTATCTGTACATGCCTACTCCGTGTTAGAGTATTTTCAAAATACAGGCCAAAAACATACTGAAAATCGATATTTTTGGTGCCCAAAGTCAATATGTGCATGTATCTTCTTTACCCGTTTATATCTCAAATTCAGGCTCAAAACACCCGAAAATTCAATACTTTGGGGTCCCAGAAGCAATCTGTACAGTGCTAGAATATTTTCAAAATATAGGCTAAAAACATGCAAAAAATCGATCTTTTAGGTGCCAAAAAGTCGATATCTCAAATTCAGTTCCAAAACCCGAAAATTCGATATTTAGGGGTCCCAGAAGCGATCTGTACATGTCTACTCAGTGTTAGAGTATTTTCAAAATACAGGCCCAAAACATGCTGAAAATCGATGTTTTAGGCGCCCAAAGTCAATATGTGCATTTATCTTCTGTACCCGTTTATATCTCAAATTCAGGCTCAAAACACCCGAAAATTCAATATATTGGGGTCCCAGAAGCTATCTGTACATGCCTACTCAGTGCTAGAATATTTTCAAAATATAGGCTAAAAACATGCTAAAAATCGATCTTTTAGGTGCCAAAAAGTCGATATCTCAAATTCAGTCCCAAAACACCCGAAAATTCGATATTTAGGGGTCCCAGAAGCGATCTGTACATGCCTACTCCGTGTTAGAGTATTTTCAAATTTCAGGCCCAAAACATGCTGAAAATCGATATTTTTGGTGCCCAAAGTCAATATGTGCTTGTATCTTCTGTACCCGTTTATATCTGAAATTCAGGCTCAAAACACCCGAAAATTCAATATTTTGTGGTCCCAGAAGCAATCTGTACAGTGCTAGAATATTTTCAAAATATAGGCTAAAAACATGCTAAAAATTGATCTTTTATGTGCCAAAAAGTCGATATCTCAAATTCAGTTCCAAAACACCCGAACATTCGATATTTAGAGGTCCCAGAAGGTATCTGTACAGGCCTACTCCGTGTTAGAGAATTTTCAAAATACAGGCCAAAAACATACTGAAAATCGATCTTTTAGGTGCACAAAAGTCGATATGTGCATGCATCTTCTGTACCCGTTTATATCTCAAATTCTGGCCCTAAACACCCGAAAATTCAATATTTTGGGGTCCCAGAAGCAATCTGTACATGCCTACTCAGTGTTAGAGTATTTTCGAAATTCAGACCCAAAACATGCTGAAAATCGATATTTTTGGTGCCCAAAGTCAATATGTGCATGTATCTTCTGTACCTGTTTATATCTCAAATTCAGGCTCAAAACACCCGAAAATTCAATATTTTGGGGTCCCAGAAGCAATCTGTAAATGCCTACTCAGTGCTAGAATATTTTCAAAATATAGGCTAAAAACATGCTAAAAATCGATCTTTTAGGTGCCAAAAAGTCGATATCTCAAATTCAGTCCCAAAACACCCGAAAATTCGATATTTAGGGGTCCCAGAAGCGATCTGTACATGCCTACTCCGTGTTAGAGTATTTTCAAAATACATGCTCAAAACATACTGAAAATCGATCTTTTAGGTGCACAAAAGTCGATATGTGCATGCATCTTCAGTACCCGTTTATATCTCAAATTCAGCCTCAAAACACCCGAAAATTCGATATTTTGGGGTCCCAGAAGCAATCTGTACATGCCTACTCAGTGTTAGAGTATTTTCAAAATACAGGCCCAAAACATGCTGAAAATCGATATTTTAGATGCCCAAAGTCAATATGTGCATGTATCTTCAGTACCCGTTTATATCTCAAATTTAGGCTCAAAACACCCGAAAATTCAATATTTTGGGGTCCCAGAAGCAATCTGTACATGCCTACACAGTGCTAGAATATTTTCAAAATATAGGCTAAAAACATGCTAAAAATCGACATTTTAGGTGCCAAAAAATCGATATCTCAAATTCAGTCCGAAAACACCCGAAAATTCGATATTTAGAGGTCCCAGAAGGTATCTGTACATGCCTACTCCGTGTTAGAGTATTTTCAAAATACAGGCCAAAAACATACTGAAAATCGATCTTTTAGGTGCACAAAAGTCGATATGTGCATGCATCTTCTGTACCCGTTTATATCTCAAATTCTGGCCCTAAAAACCCGAAAATTCGATATTTTGGGGTCCCAGAAGCGATCTGTACATGCCTACTCCGTCTTAGAGTATTTTCAAAATTCAGGCCCAAAACATGCTGAAAATCGATATTTTTGGTTCCCAAAGTCAGTATGTGCATGTATCTTCTGTACCCGTTTATATCTCAAATTCAGGCTCAAAACACCCGAAAATTCAATATTTTGGGGTCCCAGAAGGAATCTGTACATGCCTACTCAGTGCTAGAATATTATCAAAATATAGGCTAAAAACATGCTAAAAATCGATCTTTTAGGTGCCAAAAAGTTGATATCTCAAATTCAGTCCCAAAACACCCGAAAATTCGATATTTAGGGGTCCCAGAAGCGATCTGTACATGCCTACTCCGTGTTAGAGTATTTTCAAAATACATGCTCAAAACATACTGAAAATCGATATTTTTGGTGCCAAAAGTCAATATGTGCATGTATCTTCTGTACCCGTTTATATCTCAAATTCAGGCTCAAAACACCCGAAAATTCAATATATTGGGGTCCCAGAAGCAATCTGTACAGTGCTAGAATATTTTCAGAATATAGGCTAAAAACATGCTAGAAATCGATCTTTTAGGTGCCAAAAAGTCAATATCTCAAATTCAGTCCCAAAACACCCGAAAATTCGATATTTAGGGGTCCCATGCCTGTACATGCCTACTCCGTGTTAGAGTATTTTCAAAATACATGCTCAAAACATACTGAAAATCGATCTTTTAGGTGCTCAAAAGTCGATATGTGCATGCATCTTCTGTACCCGTTTATATCTCAAATTCTGTCCCTAAACACCCGAAAATTCGATATTTTGGGGTCCCAGAAGCGATCTGTACATGCCTACTCCGTGTTAGAGTATTTTCAAAATTCAGGCCCAAAACCTGCTGAAAATCGATATTTTTGGTGCCTAAAGTCAATATGTGCATGTATCTTCTGTACCCGTTTATATCTCAAATTCAGGCTCAAAACACCTGAAAATTCAATATATTGGGGTCCCAGAAGCAATCTGTACAGTGCTAGAATATTTTCAGAATATAGGCTAAAAACATGCTAGAAATCGATCTTTTAGGTGCCAAAAAGTCAATATCTCAAATTCAGTCCCAAAACACCCGAAAATTCGATATATAGGGGTCCCATGCCTGTACATGCCTACTCCGTGTTAGAGTATTTTCAAAATACATGCTCAAAACATACTGAAAATCGATCTTTTAGGTGCACAAAAGTCGATATGTGCATGCATCTTCAGTACCCGTTTATATCTCAAATTATGGCCCTAAACACCCGAAAATTCGATATTTTGGGGTCCCAGAAGCGATCTGTACATGCCTACTCCGTGTTAGAGTATTTTCAAAATACCTGCCCAAAACATGCTGAAAATCGATATTTTAGATGCCCAAAGTCAATATGTGCATGTATCTTCTGTACCCGTTTATATCTCAAATTCAGGCTCAAAACACCCGAAAACTCAATATTTTGGGGTCCCAGAAGCAATCTGTACATGCCTACACAGTGCTAGAATATTTTCAAAATATAGGCTAAAAACATGCTAAAAATCGACATTTTAGGTGCCAAAAAATCGATATCTCAAATTCAGTCCCAAAACACCCGAAAATTCTATATTTAGAGGTCCCAGAAGGTATCTGTACATGCCTACACCGTGTTAGAGTATTTTCAAAATACAGGCCAAAAACATACTGAAAATCGATCTTTTAGGTGCCCAAAAGTCGATATGTGCATGCATCTTCTGTACCCGTTTATATCTCAAATTCTGGCCCTAAACACCCGAAAATTCGATATTTTGGGGTCCCAGAAGCGATCTGTACATGCCTACTCCGTCTTAGAGTATTTTCAAAATTCAGGCCCAAAACATGCTGAAAATCGATATTTTTGGTTCCCAAAGTCAGTATGTGCATGTATCTTCTGTACCCGTTTATATCTCAAATTCAGGCTCAAAACACCCGAAAATTCAATATTTTGGGGTCCCAGAAGGAATCTGTACATGCCTACTCAGTGCTAGAATATTATCAAAATATAGGCTAAAAACATGCTAAAAATCGATCTTTTAGGTGCCAAAAAGTTGATATCTCAAATTCAGTCCCAAAACACCCGAAAATTCGATATTTAGGGGTCCCAGAAGCGATCTGTACATGCCTACTCCGTGTTAGAGTATTTTCAAAATACATGCTCAAAACATACTGAAAATCGATATTTTTGGTGCCAAAAGTCAATATGTGCATGTATCTTCTGTACCCGTTTATATCTCAAATTCAGGCTCAAAACACCCGAAAATTCAATATATTGGGGTCCCAGAAGCAATCTGTACAGTGCTAGAATATTTTCAGAATATAGGCTAAAAACATGCTAGAAATCGATCTTTTAGGTGCCAAAAAGTCAATATCTCAAATTCAGTCCCAAAACACCCGAAAATTCGATATTTAGGGGTCCCATGCCTGTACATGCCTACTCCGTGTTAGAGTATTTTCAAAATACATGCTCAAAACATACTGAAAATCGATCTTTTAGGTGCTCAAAAGTCGATATGTGCATGCATCTTCTGTACCCGTTTATATCTCAAATTCTGTCCCTAAACACCCGAAAATTCGATATTTTGGGGTCCCAGAAGCGATCTGTACATGCCTACTCCGTGTTAGAGTATTTTCAAAATTCAGGCCCAAAACCTGCTGAAAATCGATATTTTTGGTGCCTAAAGTCAATATGTGCATGTATCTTCTGTACCCGTTTATATCTCAAATTCAGGCTCAAAACACCTGAAAATTCAATATATTGGGGTCCCAGAAGCAATCTGTACAGTGCTAGAATATTTTCAGAATATAGGCTAAAAACATGCTAGAAATCGATCTTTTAGGTGCCAAAAAGTCAATATCTCAAATTCAGTCCCAAAACACCCGAAAATTCGATATATAGGGGTCCCATGCCTGTACATGCCTACTCCGTGTTAGAGTATTTTCAAAATACATGCTCAAAACATACTGAAAATCGATCTTTTAGGTGCACAAAAGTCGATATGTGCATGCATCTTCAGTACCCGTTTATATCTCAAATTATGGCCCTAAACACCCGAAAATTCGATATTTTGGGGTCCCAGAAGCGATCTGTACATGCCTACTCCGTGTTAGAGTATTTTCAAAATACCTGCCCAAAACATGCTGAAAATCGATATTTTAGATGCCCAAAGTCAATATGTGCATGTATCTTCTGTACCCGTTTATATCTCAAATTCAGGCTCAAAACACCCGAAAATTCAATATTTTGGGGTCCCAGAAGCAATCTGTACATGCCTACACAGTGCTAGAATATTTTCAAAATATAGGCTAAAAACATGCTAAAAATCGACATTTTAGGTGCCAAAAAATCGATATCTCAAATTCAGTCCCAAAACACCCGAAAATTCTATATTTAGAGGTCCCAGAAGGTATCTGTACATGCCTACACCGTGTTAGAGTATTTTCAAAATACAGGCCAAAAACATACTGAAAATCGATCTTTTAGGTGCCCAAAAGTCGATATGTGCATGCATCTTCTGTACCCGTTTATATCTCAAATTCTGGCCCTAAACACCCGAAAATTCGATATTTTGGGGTCCCAGAAGCGGTCTGTACATGCCTACTCCGTGTTAGAGTATTTTCAAAATTCAGGCCCAAAACATGCTGAAAATCGATATTTTTGGTGCCCAAAGTCAATATGTGCATGTATCTTCTGTACCCGTTTATATCTTAAATTCAGGCTCAAAACACCCGAAAATTCAATATTTTGGGGTCCCAGAAGCAATCTGTACAGTGCTAGAATATTTTCAAAATATAGGCTAAAAACATGCTAAAAATCGATCTTTTAGGTGCCAAAAAGTCTATATCTCAAATTCAGTCCCAAAACACCTGAAAATTCGATATTTAGGGGTCCCAAAAGCGATCTGTACATGCTTACTCCGTGTTAGAGTATTTTCAAAATACAGGCCAAAAACATACTGAAAATCGATATTTTAGGTACCCAAAAGTCGATAGGTGCATGCATCTTCTGTATCCGTTTATATCTCAAATTCTGGCCCTAAACACCTGAAAATTCGATATTTTGGGGTCCCAGAAGCGATCTGTACATGCCTACTCCGTGTTAGAGTATTTTCAAAATTCAGGCCCAAAACATGCTGAAAATCGATATTTTAGGTGCCCAAAGTCAATATGTGCATGTATCTTTTGTACCCGTTTATATCTCAAATTCAGGCTCAAAACACCCGAAAATTCAATATTTTGGGGTCCCAGAAGCTATCTGTACATGCCTACACAGTGCTAGAATATTTTCAAAATATAGGCTAAAAACATGATAAAAATCGACATTTTAGGTGCCAAAAAATCGATATCTCAAATTCAGTCCCAAAACACCCGAAAATTCGATATTTAGAGGTCCCAGAAGGTATCTGTACATGCCTACACCGTGTTAGAGTATTTTCAAAATACAGGCCAAAAACATACTGAAAATCGATCTTTTAGGTGCCCAAAAGTCGATATGTGCATGCATCTTCTGTACCCGTTTATATCTCAAATTCTGACCCTAAACACCCGAAAATTCGATATTTTGGGGTCCCAGAAGCGATCTGTACATGCCTACTCCGTGTTAGAGTAATTTCAAAATTCAGGCCCAAAACATGCTGAAAATCGATATTTTTGGTGCCCAAAGTCAATATGTGCATGTATCTTCTGTACCCGTTTATATCTTAAATTCAGGCTCAAAACACCCGAAAATTCAATATTTTGTGGTCCCAGAAGCAATCTGTACAGTGCTAGAATATTTTCAAAATATAGGCTAAAAACATGCTAAAAATCGATCTTTTAGGTGCCAAAAAGTCGATATCTCAAATTCAGTCCCAAAACACCCGAAAATTCGATATTTAGGGGTCCCAGAAGCGATCTGTACATGCCTACTCCGTGTTAGAGTATTTTTAAAATACATGCTCAAAACATACTGAAAATCGATCTTTTAGGTGCACAAAAGTCGATATGTGCATGCATCTTCAGTACCCGTTTATATCTCAAATTCAGGCTCAAAACACCCGAAAATTCAATATTTTGGGGCCCCAAAAGCAATCTGTACATGCCTACGCAGTGCTAGAATATTTTCAAAATATAGGCTAAAAATATGCTAAAAATCTACATTTTAGGTGCCAAAAAATCGATATCTCAAATTCAGTCACAAAACACCCGAAAATTCGATATTTAGAGGTCTAAGAAGGTATCTGTACATGCCTACTCCGTGTTAGAGTATTTTCAAAATACAGGCCAAAAACATACTGAAGATCGATATTTTAGGTACCCAAAAGTCGATATGTGCATGCATCTTCTGTACCCGTTTATATCTCAAATTCTGGCCCTAAACACCCGAAAATTCGATATTTTGGGGTCCCAGAAGCGATCTGTACATGCCTACTCCGTGTTAGAGTATTTTCAAAATTCAGGCCCAAAACATGCTGAAAATCGATATTTTTGGTGCCCAAAGTCAATATGTGCATGTATCTTCTGTACCCGTTTATATCTCAAATTCAGGCTCAAAACACCCGAAAATTCAATATTTTGGGGTCAAAGAAGCAATCTGTACATGCCTACACAGTGCTAGAATATTTTCAAAATATAGGCTAAAAACATGATAAAAATCGACATTTTAGGTGCCAAAAAATCGATATCTCAAATTCAGTCCCAAAACACCCGAAAATTCGATATTTAGAGGTCCCAGAAGGTATCTGTACATGCCTACACCGTGTTAGAGTATTTTCAAAATACAGGCCAAAAACATAATGAAAATCGATCTTTTAGGTGCCCAAAAGTCGATATGTGCATGCATCTTCTGTACCCGTTTATATCTCAAATTCTGACCCTAAACACCCGAAAATTCGATATTTTGGGGTCCCAGAAGCGATCTGTACATGCCTACTCCGTGTTAGAGTAATTTCAAAATTCAGGCCCAAAACATGCTGAAAATCGATATTTTTGGTGCCCAAAGTCAATAAGTGCATGTATCTTCTGTACCCGTTTATATCTTAAATTCAGGCTCAAAACACCCGAAAATTCAATATTTTGTGGTCCCAGAAGCAATCTGTACAGTGCTAGAATATTTTCAAAATATAGGCTAAAAACATGCTAAAAATCGATCTTTTAGGTGCCAAAAAGTCGATATCTCAAATTCAGTCCCAAAACACCCGAAAATTCGATATTTAGGGGTCCCAGAAGCGATCTGTACATGCCTACTCCGTGTTAGAGTATTTTCAAAATACATGCTCAAAACATACTGAAAATCGATCTTTTAGGTGCACAAAAGTCGATATGTGCATGCATCTTCAGTACCCGTTTATATCTCAAATTCAGGCTCAAAACACCCGAAAATTCAATATTTTGGGGTCCCAAAAGCAATCTGTACATGCCTACGCAGTGCTAGAATATTTTCAAAATATAGGCTAAAAACATGCTAAAAATCGACATTTTAGGTGCCAAAAAATCGATATCTCAAATTCAGTCCCAAAACACCCGAAAATTCGATATTTAGAGGTCTCAGAAGGTATCTGTACATGCCTACTCCGTGTTAGAGTATTTTCAAAATACAGGCCAAAAACATACTGAAAATCGATATTTTTGGTGCCCAAAGTCAATATGTGCATGTATCTTCTTTACCCGTTTATATCTCAAATTCAAGCTCAAAACACCCGAAAATTCAATACTTTGGGGTCCCAGAAACAATCTGTACAGTGCTAGAATATTTTCAAAATATAGGCTAAAAACATGCTAAAAATCGATCTTTTAGGTGCCAAAAAGTCGATATCTCAAATTCAGTCCCAAAACACCTGAAAATTCGATATTTAGGGGTCCCAAAAGCGATCTGTACATGCCTACTCCGTGTTAGAGTATTTTCAAAATTCAGGCCCAAAACATGCTGAAAATCGATATTTTTGGTGCCCAAAGTCAATATGTGCATGCATTTTCAGTACCCGTTTATATCTCAAATTCAGGCTCAAAACACCCGAAAATTTAATATTTTGGGGTCCCAGAAGCAATCTGTACATGCCTACTCAGTGTTAGAGTATTTTCAAAATACAGGCCCAAAACATGCTGAAAATCGATATTTTAGATGCCCAAAGTCAATATGTGCATGTATCTTATGTACCCGTTTATATCTCAAATTCAGGCTCAAAACACCCGAAAATTCAATATTTTGGGGTCCCAGAAGCAATCTGTACATGCCTACGCAGTGCTAGAATATTTTCAAAATATAGGCTAAAAACATGCTAAAAATCGACATTTTAGGTGCCAAAAAATCGATATCTCAAATTCAGTCCCAAAACACCCGAAAATTCGATATTTAGAGGTCTCAGAAGGTATCTGTACATGCCTACTCCGTGTTAGAGTATTTTCAAAATACAGGCCAAAAACATACTGAAAATCGATATTTTTGGTGCCCAAAGTCAATATGTGCATGTATCTTCTTTACCCGTTTATATCTCAAATTCAGGCTCAAAACACCCGAAAATTCAATACTTTGGGGTCCCAGAAGCAATCTGTACAGTGCTAGAATATTTTCAAAATATAGGCTAAAAACATGCTAAAAAACGATCTTTTAGGTGCCAAAAAGTCAATATCTCAAATTCAGTTCCAAAACCCGAAAATTCGATATTTAGGGGTCCCAGAAGCGATCTGTACATGTCTACTCAGTGTT
This sequence comes from Petrolisthes cinctipes, assembly GCA_033782935.1. Classification (NCBI taxonomy): domain Eukaryota; kingdom Metazoa; phylum Arthropoda; class Malacostraca; order Decapoda; family Porcellanidae; genus Petrolisthes; species Petrolisthes cinctipes. Next base: position 54,456 of record JAWQEG010001125.1, on the reverse strand, counting down.
AGAGTATTTTCAAAATACAGGCCCAAAACATGCTGAAAATCGATATTTTAGGCGCCCAAAGTCAATATGTGCATTTATCTTCTGTACCCGTTTATATCTCAAATTTAGGCTCAAAACACCCGAAAATTCAATATATTGGGGTCCCAGAAGCTATCTGTACATGCCTACTCGGTGCTAGAATATTTTCAAAATATAGGCTAAAAACAAGCTAAAAATCGATCTTTTAGGTGCCAAAAAGTCGATATCTCAAATTCAGTCCCAAAACACCCGAAAATTCGATATTTAGGGGTCCCAGAAGCGATCTGTACATGCCTACTCCGTGTTAGAGTATTTTCAAAATTCAGGCCCAAAACATGCTGAAAATCGATATTTTTGGTGCCCAAAGTCAATATGTGCTTGTATCTTCTGTACCCGTTTATATCTCAAATTCAGGCTCAAAACACCCGAAAATTCAATATTTTGTGGTCCCAGAAGCAATCTGTACAGTGCTAGAATATTTTCAAAATATAGGCTAAAAACATGCTAAAAATTGATCTTTTAGGTGCCAAAAAGTCGATATCTCAAATTCAGTTCCAAAACACCCGAACATTCGATATTTAGAGGTCCCAGAAGGTATCTTTACAGGCCTACTCCGTGTTAGAGAATTTTCAAAATACAGGCCAAAAACATACTGAAAATCGATCTTTTAGGTGCACAAAAGTCGATATGTGCATGCATATTCTGTACCCGTTTATATCTCAAATTCTGGCCCTAAACACCCGAAAATTCGATATTTTGGGGTCCCAGAAGCGATCTGTACATGCCAACTCAGTGTTAGAGTATTTTCAAAATTCAGACCCAAAACATGCTGAAAATCGATATTTTTGGTGCCCAAAGTCAATATGTGCATGTATCTTCTGTACCCGTTTATATTTCAAATTCAGGCTCATAACACCCGAAAATTCAATATTTTGGGGTCCCAGAAGCAATCTGTACATGCCTACACAGTGCTTGAATATTTTCAAAATATAGGCTAAAAACATGCTAAAAATCGACATTTTAGGTGCCAAAAAATCGATATCTCAAATTCAGTCCCAAAACACCCGAAAATTCGATATTTAGAGGTCCCAGAAGGTATCTGTACATGCCTACTCCGTGTTAGAGTATTTTCAAAATACAGGCCAAAAACATTCTGAAAATCGATCTTTTAGGTGCCCAAAAGTCGATATGTGCATGCATCTTCTGTACCCGTTTATATCTCAAATTCTGGCCCTAAACATCCGAAAATTCGATATTTTGGGGTCCCAGAAGCGATCTGTACATGCCTACTCAGTGCTAGAATATTTTCAAAATATAGGCTAAAAACATGCTAAAAATCGATCTTTTAGGTTACAAAAAGTCGATATCTCAAATTCAGTCCCAAAACACCCGAAAATTCGATATTTAGGGGTCCCAGAAGCGATCTGTACATGCCTACTCCGTGTTAGAGTATTTTCAAAATTCAGGCCCAAAACATGCTGAAAATCGATATTTTTGGTGCCCAAAGTCAATATGTGCATGTATCTTCTGTACCCGTTTATATCTCAAATTCAGGCTCAAAACACCCGAAAATTCAATATTTTGGGGTCCCAGAAGCAATCTGTACATGCCTACACAGTGCTAGAATATTTTCAAAATATAGGCTAAAAACATGATAAAAATCGTTATTTTAGGTGCCAAAAAATCGATATCTCAAATTCAGTCCCAAAACACCCGAAAATTCGATATTTAGAGGTCCCAGAAGGTATCTGTACATGCCTACACCGTGTTAGAGTATTTTCAAAATACAGGCCAAAAACATACTGAAAATCGATCTTTTAGGTGCCCAAAAGTCGATATGTGCATGCATCTTCTGTACCCGTTTATATCTCAAATTCTGACCCTAAACACCCGAAAATTCGATATTTTGGGGTCCCAGAAGCGATCTGTACATGCCTACTCCGTGTTAGAGTAATTTCAAAATTCAGGCCGAAAACATGCTGAAAATCGATATTTTTGGTGCCCAAAGTCAATATGTGCATGTATCTTCTGTACCCGTTTATATCTTAAATTCAGGCTCAAAACACCCGAAAATTCAATATTTTGTGGTCCCAGAAGCAATCTGTACAGTGCTAGAATATTTTCAAAATATAGGCTAAAAACATGCTAAAAATCGATCTTTTAGGTGCCAAAAAGTCGATATCTCAAATTCAGTTCCAAAACCCGAAAATTCGATATTTAGGGGTCCCAGAAGCGATCTGTACATGTCTACTCAGTGTTAGAGTATTTTCAAAATACAGGCCCAAAACATGCTGAAAATCGATATTTTAGGCGCCCAAAGTCAATATGTGCATTTATCTTCTGTACCCGTTTATATCTCAAATTCAGGCTCAAAACACCCGAAAATTCAATATATTGGGGTCCCAGAAGCTATCTGTACATGCCTACTCAGTGCTAGAATATTTTCAAAATATAGGCTAAAAACATGCTAAAAATCGATCTTTTAGGTGCCAAAAAGTCGATATCTCAAATTCAGTCCCAAAACACCCGAAAATTCGATATTCAGGGGTCCCAGAAGCGATCTGTACATGCCTACTCCGTGTTAGAGTATTTTCAAAATTCAGGCCCAAAACATGCTGAAAATCGATATTTTTGGTGCCCAAAGTCAATATGTGCTTGTATCTTCTGTACCCGTTTATATCTGAAATTCAGGCTCAAAACACCCGAAAATTCAATATTTTGGGGTCCCAGAAGCAATCTGTACATGCCTACACAGTGCTAGAATATTTTCAAAATATAGGCTAAAAACATGCTAAAAATCGACATTTTAGGTGCCAAAAAATCGATATCTCAAATTCAGTCCCAAAACACCCGAAAATTCGATATTTAGAGGTCCCAGAAGGTATCTGTACATGCCTACTCCGTGTTAGAGTATTTTCAAAATACAGGCCAAAAACATACTGAAAATCGATCTTTTAGGTGCACAAAAGTCGATATGTGCATGCATCTTCTGTACCCGTTTATATCTCAAATTCTGGCCCTAAACACCCGAAAATTCGATATTTTGGGGTCCCAGAAGCGATCTGTACATGCCTACTCCGTCTTAGAGTATTTTCAAAATTCAGGCCCAAAACATGCTGAAAATCGATATTTTTGGTTCCCAAAGTCAGTATGTGCATGTATCTTCTGTACCCGTTTATATCTCAAATTCAGGCTCAAAACACCCGAAAATTCAATATTTTGGGGTCCCAGAAGGAATCTGTACATGCCTACTCAGTGCTAGAATATTATCAAAATATAGGCTAAAAACATGCTAAAAATCGATCTTTTAGGTGCCAAAAAGTTGATATCTCAAATTCAGTCCCAAAACACCCGAAAATTCGATATTTAGGGGTCCCAGAAGCGATCTGTACATGCCTACTCCGTGTTAGAGTATTTTCAAAATACATGCTCAAAACATACTGAAAATCGATCTTTTAGGTGCCCAAAAGTCGATATGTGCATGCATCTTCTGTACCCGTTTATATCTCAAATTCTGGCCCTAAACACCCGAAAATTCGATATTTTGGGGTCCCAGAAGCGATCTGTACATGCCTACTCCGTGTTAGAGTATTTTCAAAATTCAGGCCCAAAACCTGCTGAAAATCGATATTTTTGGTGCCTAAAGTCAATATGTGCATGTATCTTCTGTACCCGTTTATATCTCAAATTCAGGCTCAAAACACCCGAAAATTCAATATATTGGGGTCCCAGAAGCAATCTGTACAGTGCTAGAATATTTTCAGAATATAGGCTAAAAACATGCTAGAAATCGATCTTTTAGGTGCCAAAAAGTCAATATCTCAAATTCAGTCCCAAAACACCCGAAAATTCGATATTTAGGGGTCCCATGCCTGTACATGCCTACTCCGTGTTAGAGTATTTTCAAAATACATGCTCAAAACATACTGAAAATCGATCTTTTAGGTGCACAAAAGTCGATATGTGCATGCATCTTCAGTACCCGTTTATATCTCAAATTATGGCCCTAAACACCCGAAAATTCGATATTTTGGGGTCCCAGAAGCGATCTGTACATGCCTACTCCGTGTTAGAGTATTTTCAAAATACAGGCCCAAAACATGCTAAAAATCGATATTTTAGATGCCCAAAGTCAATATGTGCATGTATCTTCTGTACCCGTTTATATCTCAAATTCAGGCTCAAAACAAACGAAAATTCAATATTTCGGGGTCCCAGAAGCAATCTGTACATGCCTACACAGTGCTAGAATATTTTCAAAATATAGGCTAAAAACATGCTAAAAATCGACATTTTAGGTGCCAAAAAAGCGATATCTCAAATTCAGTCCCAAAACACCCGAAAATTCGATATTTAGAGGTCCCAGAAGGTATCTGTACATGCCTACTCCGTGTTAGAGTATTTTCAAAATACAGGCCAAAAACATACTGAAAATCGATCTTTTAGGTGCCCAAAAGTCGATATGTGCATGCATCTTCTGTACCCGTTTATATCTCAAATTCTGGCCCTAAACACCCGAAAATTCTATATTTTGGGGTCCCAGAAGCGATCTGTACATGCCTACTCCGTGTTAGAGTATTTTCAAAATTCAGGCCCAAAACCTGCTGAAAATCGATATTTTTGGTGCCTAAAGTCAATATGTGCATGTATCTTCTGTACCCGTTTATATCTCAAATTCAGGCTCAAAACACCCGAAAATTCAATATTTTGGGGTCCCAGAAGCAATCTGTACATGCCTACACAGTGCTAGAATATTTTCAAAATATAGGCTAAAAACATGCTAAAAATCGATCTTTTAGGTGCCAAAAAGTCGATATCTCAAATTCAGTCCCAAAACACCCGAAAATTCGATATTTAGGGGTCCCAGAAGCGATCTGTACATGCCTACTCCGTGTTAGAGTATTTTAAAATTACAGGCCAAAAACATACTGAAAATCGATCTTTTAGGTGCCCAAAAGTCGATATGTGCATGCATCTTCTGTACCCGTTTATATCTCAAATTCTGGCCCTAAACACCCGAAAATTCGATATTTTGGGGTCCCAGAAGCGATCTGTACATGCCTACTCCGTGTTAGAGTATTTTCAAAATTCAGGCCCAAAACATGCTGAAAATCGATATTTTTGGTGCCTAAAGTCAATATGTGCATGTATCTTCTGTACCCGTTTATATCTCAAATTCAGGCTCAAAACAACCGAAAATTCAATATTTTGGGGTCCCAGAAGCAATCTGTACATGCCTACACAGTGCTAGAATATTTTCAAAATATAGGCTAAAAACATGCTAAAAATCGATCTTTTAGGTGCCAAAAAGTCGATATCTCAAATTCAGTCCCAAAACACCCGAAAATTCGATATTTAGGGGTCCCAGAAGCGATCTGTACATGCCTACTCCGTGTTAGAGTATTTTCAAAATACTTGCTCAAAACATACTGAAAATCGATCTTTTAGGTGCACAAAAGTCGATATGTGCATGCATTTTCAATACCCGTTTATATCTCAAATTCAGGCTCAAAACACCCGAAAATTCAATATTTTGGGGTCCCAGAAGCAATCTGTACATGCCTACTCAGTGTTAGAGTATTTTCAAAATACAGGCCCAAAACATGCTGAAAATCGATATTTTAGATGCCCAAAGTCAATATGTGCATGTATCTTCTGTACCCGTTTATATCTCAAATTCATGCTCAAAACACCCGAAAATTCAATATTTTGGGGTCCCAGAAGCAATCTGTACATGCCTACACAGTGCTAGAATATTTTCAAAATATAGGCTAAAAACATGCTAAAAATCGACATTTTAGGTGCCAAAAAATCGATATCTCAAATTCAGTCCCAAAACACCCGAAAATTCGATATTTAGAGGTCCCAGAAGGTATCTATACATGCATACTCCGTGTTAGAGTATTTTCAAAATACTGGCCAAAAACATACTGAAAATCGATCTTTTAGGTGCCCAAAAGTCGATATGTATATGCATCTTCTGTACCCGTTTATATCTCAAATTTTGGCCCTAAACACCCGAAAATTCGATATTTTGGGGTCCCAGAAGCGATCTGTACAGTTGGCTCCACTCCCGCGTTTCTCCCCTAGCGTTGCCAATGTTTGACCACTCAGGAATTCGAATCCCTAAGCACAAGTTAAAAGACTCGAAACATTCATTAAACTTGCAATGCTAACTGACATTACACCTCAAGGCATTTTAAACTCCTGTATTTGCAGCTTGAATAACGCAATCACAGTGAAAGCATGAAACACGTTAAATTAAGGAAAGAATATTATACCACTGAATAGAAGACCTCTGGCATCACAGGTTGCATGGCGTCTTAATGTCTGAAGGTAGACTGAGAGATTGTAAGTTGGGGATGGGGATTGAACTTTAGGGTGAGAAAGAAGTGAATTAATCTAACATCACATTATGTTACTATGGTCCAGTTGACTGCAGATTATTGATAAACATCTACTGTCTTACTTCTCTATCAACTTCTCCTCGGCGGGTCATATGGTCTTGGCTACCTAACTCGCAAAAAAAAAAAAAAAAAAACAGAATGATCGATAAACTTCACGGCGTGATTATATGGTTTGAGTTGTCTATTTCGCCATAAAATAGATAACTAATAGGCCTAATGATAATAATAATTGATAAACATCAATCATTACTAACATCTTTCTCTAATAGTTTAAATTTTTCCTCACTACACCTTAATTTCTTACCGCCAACCCTCCCTCCTGCCGTTTCCTACCTAAACCCCCCTTTTCTCTCAGTCCCCCAACACCTCCCTCTCTCAACCCTCCAACCACCCTCACTCTGGGGGACCGTATGTATGTATGTTTCGAGTCTTTTAACTTGTGCTTAGGGATTCGAATTCCTGAGTGGTCAAACATTGGCAACGCTAGGGGAGAAACGCAGGAGTGGAGCCAACTGTACATCCCTACTCCGTGTTAGAGTATTTTCAAAAATTCAGGCCCAAAACATGCTGAAAATCGATATTTTTGGTGCCCAAAGTCAATATGTGCATGTATCTTCTGTACCCGTTTATATCTCAAATTCAGGCTCAAAACACCCGAAAATTCAATATTTTGGGGTCCCAGAAGCAATCTGTACATGCCTACACAGTGCTAGAATATTTTCAAAATATAGGCTAAAAACATGCTAAAAATCGACATTTTAGGTGCCAAAAAATCGATATCTCAAATTCAGTCCCAAAACACCCGAAAATTCGATATTTAGAGGTCCCAGAAGGTATCTATACATGCATACTCCGTGTTAGAGTATTTTCAAAATACTGGCCAAAAACATACTGAAAATCGATCTTTTAGGTGCCCAAAAGTCGATATGTATATGCATCTTCTGTACCCGTTTATATCTCAAATTTTGGCCCTAAACACCCGAAAATTCGATATTTTGGGGTCCCAGAAGCGATCTGTACATCCCTACTCCGTGTTAGAGTATTTTCAAAAATTCAGGCCCAAAACATGCTGAAAATCGATATTTTTGGTGCCCAAAGTCAATATGTGCATGTATCTTCTGTACCCGTTTATATCTCAAATTCAGGCTCAAAACACCCGAAAATTCAATATTTCGGGGTCCCAGAAGCAATCTGTACATGCCTACACAGTGCTAGAATATTTTCAAAATATAGGCTAAAAACATGCTAAAAATCGACATTTTAGGTGCCAAAAAAATCGATATCTCAATTTCAGTCCCAAAAAACCCGAAAAATCGATATTTAGAGGTCCCAGAAGGTATCTGTACATGCCTACTCCGTGTTAGAGTATTTTCAAAATACAGGCCAAAAACATACTGAAAATCGATCTTTTAGGTGCCCAAAAGTCGATATGTGCATGCATCTTCTGTACCCGTTTATATCTCAAATTCTGGCCCTAAACACCCGAAAATTCGATATTTTGGGGTCCCAGAAGCGATCTGTACATGCCTACTCCGTGTTAGAGTATTTTCAAAATTCAGGCCCAAAACATGCTGAAAATCGATCTTTTAGGTGCCAAAAAGTCGATATCTCAAATTCAGTCCCAAAACACCCGAAAATTCGATATTTAGGGGTCCCAGAAGCGATCTGTACATGCCTACTCCGTGTTAGAGTATTTTCAAAATACATGCTCAAAACATACTGAAAATCGATCTTTTAGGTGCACAAAAGTCGATATGTGCATGCATCTTCTGTACCCGTTTATATCTCAAATTCAGGCTCAAAACACCCGAAAATTCAATATTTTGGGGTCCCACAAGCAATCTGTACATGCCTACTCAGTGTTAGAGTATTTTCAAAATACAGGCCCAAAACCTGCTGAAAATCGATATTTTAGATGCCCAAAGTCAATATGTGCATGTATCTTCTGTACCCGTTTATATCTCAAATTCAGGCTCAAAACACCCAAAAATTCAATATTTTGGGGTCCCAGCAGCAATCTGTACATGCCTACACAGTGCTAGAATATTTTCAAAATATAGGCTAAAAACATGCTAAAAATCGACATTTTAGGTGCCAAAAAATCGATATCTCAAATTCAGTCCCAAAACACCCGAAAATTCGATATTTAGAGGTCCCAGAAGGTATCTGTACATGCCTACTCCGTGTTAGAGTATTTTCAAATTACAGGCCAAAAACATACTGAAAATCGATCTTTTAGGTGCCCAAAAGTCGATATGTGCATGCATCTTCTGTACCCGTTTATGTCTCAAATTATGGCCCTAAACACCCGAAAATTCGATATTTTGGGGTCCCAGAAGCGATATGTACATGCCTACTCCGTGTTAGAGTATTTTCAAAATTCAGGCCCAAAACATGCTGAAAATCGATATTTTTGGTGCCTAAAGTCAATATGTGCATGTATCTTCTGTACCCGTTTATATCTCAAATTCAGGCTCAAAACACCCGAAAATTCAATATTTTGGGGTCCCAGAAGCAATCTGTACATGCCTACACAGTGCTAGAATATTTTCAAAATATAAGCTAAAAACATGCTAAAAATCGATCTTTTAGGTGCCAAAAAGTCGATATCTCAAATTCAGTCCCAAAACACCCGAAAATTCGATATTTAGGGGTCCCAGAAGCGATCTGTACATGCCTACTCCGTGTTAGAGTATTTTCAAAATACATGCTCAAAACATACTGAAAATCGATCTCTTAGGTGCACAAAAGTCGATATGTGCATGCATCTTCAGTACCCGTTTATATCTCAAATTCAGGCTCAAAACAACCGAAAATTCAATATTTTGGGGTCCCAGAAGCAATCTGTACATGCCTACTCAGTGTTAGAGTATTTTCAAAATACAGGCCCAAAACATGCTGAAAATCGATATTTTTGGTGCCCAACGTCAATATGTGCATGTATCTTCAGTACCCGTTTATATCTCAAATTCAGGCTCAAAACACCCGAAAATTCAATATTTTGGGGTCCCAGAAGCAATCTGTACATGCCTACTCAGTGCTAGAATATTTTCAAAATAGAGGCTAAAAACATGCTAAAAATCGATCTTTTAGGTGCCAAAAAGTCGATATCTCAAATTCAGTCCCAAAACACCCGAAAATTCGATATTTAGGGGTCCCAGAAGGTATCTGTACAGGCCTACTCCGTGTTAGAGTATTTTCAAAATACAGGCCAAAAACATACTGAAAATCGATATTTTAGGTGCCCAAAAGTCGATATGTGCATTCATCTTCTGTACCCGTTTATATCTCAAATTCAGGCTCAAAAAACCCAAGAATTCGATATTTTGGGGTCCCAGAAGCGATCTGTACATGCCCTACTCCGTGTTAGAGTATTTTCAAAATACATGCCGAAAACATGCTGAAAATCGATATTTTAGACGCCCAAAGTCAATATGTGCATGTATCTTCTGTACCCGTTTATATCTCAAATTCTGGCCCTAAACACCCGAAAATTCAATATTTTGGGGTCCCAGAAGCGATCTGTACATGCCTACTCAGAGCTAGAATGTTTTCAAAATATAGGCTCAAAACATGCTCAAAATCGATATTTTAGGTGCCCAAAAGTCGATATGTGCATGCATCTTCTGTACTCGTTTATATCTCAAATTCAAGCTCAAAACACCCGAAAATTCAATATTTTGGGGTCCCATAAGCGATCTGTACATGCCTACTCCGTGCTAGAATATTTTCAAAATATAGGCTAAAAACATGCTAAAAATCGATATTTTAGGTGCCAAAAAGTCGATATCTCAAATTCAGTTCCAAAACATCCGAAACTTCGATATTTAGGGGTCCCAGAAGCGATCGGTACATGCCTACTCCGTGTTAGTGTATTTTCAAAATTCAGGCCCAAAACATGCTGAAAATCGATATTTTTGGTGCCCAAAGTCAATATGTGTATGCATCTTCTATACTCGTTTATATCTAAAATTCAGGCTCAAAACACCCGAAAATTCGATATTTTGGGGTCCCAGAAGCGATCTGTACATGCCTACTCAGTGCTAGAATGTTTTTAAAATATAGGCTCAAAACATGCTCAAAATCGATATTTTAGGTGCCCAAATGTCGATATGTGCATGCATCTTCAGTACCCGTTTATATATCAAATTCTGGCTCAAAACAACTGAAAATTCAATATTTTGGGGTCCCAGAAGCAATCTGTACATGCCTACTCAGTGCTAGAATATTTTCAAAATATAGGCTAAAAACATGCTAAAAATCAATCTTTTAGGTGCCAAAAAGTCGGTATCTCAAACTCAGTCCCAAACCACCCGAAAATTCGATATTTAGGGGTCCCAGAAGCGATCTGTACATGCCTACTCCGTGTTAGAGTATTTTCAGAATACAGGCCAAAAACATACTGAAAATCGATCTTTTAGGTGCACAAAAGTCGATATGTGCATGCATCTCCTGTACCCGTTTATATCTCAAATTCTGGCCCTAAACACCCGAAAATTCGATATTTTGGGGTCCCAGAAGCGATCTGTACATGCCTACTCAGTGCTAGAATGTTTTCAAAATATAGGCTCAAAACATGCTCAAAATCGATATTTTAGGTGCCCAAAAGCCGATATGTGCATGCCTCTTCTGTACTCGTTTATATCTCAAATTCAGGCTCAAAAAACCCGAGAATTCAATATTTTGGGGTCCCAGAAGCGATCTGTATATGCCTACTCAGTGCTAGAATGTTTTTAAAATATAGGCTCAAAATATGCTCAAAATCGATATTTTAGGTGCCCATATGTCGATATGTGCATGCATCTTCAGTACCCGTTTATATATCAAATTCAGGCTCAAAACACCCGAAAATTCAATATTTTGGGGTCCCAGAAGCAATCTGTACATGCCTACTCAGTGCTAGAATATTTTCAAAATATAGGCTAAAAACATGCTAAAAATCGATCTTTTAGGTGCCAAAAAGTCGATATCTCAAATTCTGGCCCTAAACACCCGAAAATTCGATATTTTGGGGTACCTGAAGCGATCTGTACATGCCTACTTCGTGTTAGAGTATTTTCATAATTCAGGCTCAAAACATGCTGAAAATCGATATTTTTGGTGCCCAAAGTCAATATGTGTATGCATCTTCGATACTCGTTTATATATCAAATTCAGGCCCTAAACACCCGAAAATTCGATATTTTGGGGTCCCAGAAGCGATCTGTACATGCCTACTCAGTGCTAGAATGTTTTCAAAATACAGGCCCAAAACATGCTCAAAATCGATATTTTAGATGCCCAAAGTCAATATGTTCATGTATCTTCTGTACCCGTTTATATCTCAAATTCTTACTCAAAACACCCGAAAATTCAATATTTTGGGGTCCCAGAAGCAGTCTGTACATGCCTACTCAGTGTTAGAGTATTTTCAAAATACAGGCCCAAAACATACTGAAAATCGATCTTTAAGGTGCCAAAAAGTCGATATCTGCATGCATCTTCTGTACCCGTTTATATCTCAAATTCTGGCCCTAAACACCCGTAAATTCGATATTTTGGGGTCCCAGAAGCGATCTGTACAAGCCTACTCCGTGTTAGAGTATTTTCAAAATATAGGCTCAAAACATGCTAAAAATAGATATTTTAGGTGCGTAAAGGCGATATCCCAAATTCAGGCCCAAAACACCAGAAAATTCGATATTTTGGGGTCCCAGAAGCGATCTGTACATGCCTACTCCGTGTTAGAGTATTTTCAAAATACAGGCCCAAAACATGCTCAGAATCGATATTTCTGATGCCCAAAGTCAATATGTGCATGTATCTTCTGTACCCGTTTATATCTCAAATTCAGGCTCAAAACACCCGAAAATTCAATATTTTGGGGTCCCAGAAGCAATCTGTACATGCCTACTCAGTGCTAGAATTTAATCAAAATATAGGGTACAAACATGCTAAAAATCGATATTTTATGTGCCAAAAAGTCGATATCTCAAATTCAATCCCAAAACACCCGAAAATTCGATATTTAGGGGTTCCAGAAGGGATCTGTACATGCCTACTCCGTGTTAGAGTATTTTCAAAATACAGGCAAAAAACATGGTCAAAATCGAGCTTTTAGGTGCCCAAAAGTCGATATGTGCATGCATCTTCAGTACTCGTTTATATCTCAAATTCAGGCTCAAAACACCCGAAAATTCGATATTTTGGGGTCCCAGAAGCGATCTGTACATGCATACTCCGTGTTAGAGTATTTTCAAAATACCTGCCCAAAACATGCTGAAAATCGATTTTTTAGATGCCCAAAGTCAATATGTGCATGTATCTTCTGTACCCGTTTATATCTCAAATTTAGGCTCAAAACACCCGAAAATTCAATATTTTAGGGTCCCAGAAGCAATCTGTACATGCCTACTTCGTGTTAGAGTATTTTCAAAATACAAGCCAAAAACATACTGAAAATCGATATTTTAGGTGCGTATAGGCGATATCTCAAATTAAGGCCCAAAACACCCGAAAATTCTATATTTAGGGGTCCCAGAAGCGATCTGTACATGCCTACTCCGTGTTAGAGTATTTTCAAAATACAGGCAAAAAACATACTGAAAATCGATCTTTTAGGTGCTCAAAAGTCTATATGTGCATGCATCTTCTGTACCCGTTTATATCTCAAATTCTGGCCCTAAAAACCCGAAAATTCGATATTTTGGGGTCACAGAAGCGATCTGTACATGCCTACTCCGTGTTAGAGTATTTTCAAAATACAGGCCCAAAACATGCTCAGAATCGATATTTTTGATGCCCAAAGTCAATATGTGCATGTATCTTCTGTACCCGTTTATATCTCAAATTCAGGCTCAAAACACCCGAAAATTCAATATTTTGGGGTCCCAGAAGCAATCTGTACATGCCTACTCAGTGCTAGAATTTAATCAAAATATAGGGTACAAACATGCTAAAAATCGATATTTTATGTGCCAAAAAGTCGATATCTCAAATTCAATCCCAAAACACCCAAAATTCGATATTTGGGGGTTCCAGAAGGGATCTGTACATGCCTACTCCGTGTTAGAGTATTTTCAAAATACAGGCCAAAAACATGGTCAAAATCGATCTTTTAGGTGCCCAAAAGTCGATATGTGCATGCATCTTCAGTACTCGTTTATATCTCAAATTCAGGCTCAAAACACCCGAAAACTCGATATTTTGGGGTCCCAGTAGCGATCTGTACATGCCTACTCCGTGTTAGAGTATTTTCAAAATACCTGCCCAAAACATGCTGAAAATTGTTTTTTTAGATGCCCAAAGTCAATATGTGCATGTATCCTAAGTACCCGTTTATATCTCAAATTCAGGCTCAAAACACCCGAAAATTCAATATTTTAGGGTCCCAGAAGCAATCTGTACATGCCTACTTCGTGTTAGAGTATTTTCAAAATACAGGTCAAAAACATACTGAAAATCGATCTTTAAGGTGCCAAAAAGTCGATATCTGCATGCATCTTCTGTACCCGTTTATATCTCAAATTCTGGCCCTAAACACCCGTAAATTCGATATTTTGGGGTCCCAGAAGCGATCTGTACAAGCCTACTCCGTGTTAGAGTATTTTCAAAATATAGGCTCAAAACAAGCTAAAAATAGATATTTTAGGTGCGTAAAGGCGATATCCCAAATTCAAGCCCAAAACACCCGAAAATTCGATATTTTGGGGTCCCAGTAGCGATCTGTACATGCCTACTCCGTGTTAGAGTATTTTCAAAATACAGGCCCAAAACCTGCTCAAAATCGATGTTTTAGGTGCGTAAAGGCGATATCTCAAATTAAGGCCCAAAACACCCGAAAATTCGATATTTAGGGGTCCCAGAAGCGATCTGTACATGCCTACTCCGTGTTAGAGTATTTTCAAAATACAGGCAAAAAAAATACTGAAAATCGATCTTTTAGGTGCTCAAAAGTCTATATGTGCATGCATCTTCTGTACCCGTTTATATCTCAAATTCTGGCCCTAAACACCCGAAAATTCGATATTTTGGGGTCCCAGAAGCGATCTGTACATGCCTACTCCGTGTTAGAGTATTTTCAAAATTCAGGCCCAAAACATGCTGAAAATCGATATTTTTGGTGCCCAAAGTCAATATGTGTATGCATCTTCTATACTCGTTTATATCTCAAATTCAGGCTCAAAACACCCGAAAATTCGATATTTTGGGGTCCCAGAAGCGATCTGTACATGCCTACGCAGTGCTAGAATGTTTTCAAAATATAGGCTCAAAACATGCTCAAAATCGATATTTTAGGTGCCCAAAAGTCGATATGTGCATGCATCTTCGGTACCCGTTTATATCTCAAATTCAGGCTCAAAACACCCGAAAATTCAATATTTTGGGGTCCCAGAAGCAATCTGTACATGCCTACTCAGTGCTAGAATATTTTTAAAATATAGGCTAAAAACATGCTAAAAATCGATATTTTAGGTGCCAAAAAGTCGATATCTCAAATACAGTCCCAAAACACCCGAAAATTCGATATTTAGAGGTCCCAGAAGCGATCTGTACATGCATACTCCGTGTTAGAGTATTTTCAAAATACAGGCCAAAAACATCCTCAAAATCAATCTTTTAGGTGCCCAAAAGTCGATATGTGCATGCATCTTCTGTACCCGTTTATATCTCAAATTCTGACCCTAAACACCCGAAAATTCGATATTTTGGGGTCCCTGAAGCGATCTGTACATGCCTACTCCGTGTTAGAGTATTTTCAAAATTCAGGCCCAAAATATGCTGAAAATCGATATTTTTGGTGCTTAAAGTCAATATGTGTATGCATCTTCTATATTCGTTTATATCTAAAATTCAGGCTCAAAACACCCGAAAATTCGACATTTTGGGGTCCCAGAAGCGATCTGTACATGCCTACTCAGTGCTAGAATATTTTCAAAATATAGGCTCAAAACATGCTAAAAATCGATATTTTAGGTGCGTATAGGCGATATCTCAAATTCAGGCCCAAAAACACCCGAAAATTCGATATTATGGGGTCCCAGAAGCGATCTGGACATGGCTACTCCGTGTTAGAGTATTTACAAAATACAGGCCCAAAACATGCTCAAAATCGATGTTTTAGGTGCCCAAAAGTCGATATGTGCATGCATCTTCAGTACCCGTTTATATCTCAAATTCAGGCCAAAACACCCGAAAATTCGATATTTTGGGGTCCCAGAAGCGATCTGTACATGCCTACTCCGTGTTAGAGTATTTTCAAAATACATGCCCAAAACATGCTGAAAATCGATATTTAAGATGCCCAAAGTCAATATGTGCATGTATCTTCTGTACCAGTTTATATCTCAAATTCTGGCCCTAAACACCCGAAAATTTGATATTTTGGGGTCCCAGAAGCGATCTGTACATGCCTACTCCGTGTTAGAGTATTTTCAAAATACAGGCCAAAAACATACTGAAAATCGATATTTTAGGTGCGTTAAGGCGATATCTCAAATTCAGGCCCAAAACACCCGAAAATTCGATATTTAGGGGTCCCAGAAGCGATCTGTACATGCCTACTCCGTGTTAGAGTATTTTCAAAATATAGGCCAAAAACATACTGAAAATCGATCTTTTAGATGCTCAAAACTCTATATGTGCATGCATCTTCTTTACCCGTTTATATCTCAAATTCAGGCTCAAAACACCCGAAAATTCAATATTTTGGGGTCCCAGAAGCAATCTGTACATGCCTACTCAGTGCTAGAATTTAATCAAAATATTGGGTACAAACATGCTAAAAATCGATATTTTATGTGCCAAAAAGTCGATATCTCAAATTCAATCCCAAAACACCCGAAAATTCGATATTTAGGGGTTCCAGAAGGGATCTGTACATGCCTACTCCGTGTTAGAGTATTTTCAAAATACAGGCCAAAAACATGGTCAAAATCGATCTTTTAGGTGCCCAAAAGTCGATATGTGCATTCATCTTCAGTACTCGTTTAAATCTCAAATTCAGGCTCAAAACACCCGAAAATTCGATATTTTGGGGTCCCAGAAGCGATCTGTAAATGCCTACTCCGTGTTAGAGTATTTTCAAAATACGTGCCCAAAACATACTGAAAATCGATTTTTTAGATGCCCAAAGTCAATATGTGCATGTATCTTCTGTACCCGTTTATATCTCAAATTCAGGCTCAAAACACCCGAAAATTCAATATTTTAGGGTCCCAGAAGCAATCTGTACATGCCTACTCCGTGTTAGAGTATTTTCAAAATACAGGTCAAAAACATACTGAAAATCGATCTTTTAGGTGCCAAAAAGTCGATATGTGCATGCATCTTCTGTACCCGTTTATATCTCAAATTCTGGCCCTAAACACCCGTAAATTCGATATTTTGGGGTCCCAGAAGCGATCTGTACATGCCTACTCCGTGTTAGAGTATTTTCAAAATATAGGCTCAAAACATGCTAAAAATAGATATTTTAGGTGCGTAAAGGCGATATCCCAAATTCAGGCCCAAAACACCCGAAAATTCGATATTTTGGGGTCCCAGAAGCGATCTGTACATGCCTACTCCGTGTTAGAGTATTTTCAAAATTCAGGCCCAAAACATGCTCAAAATCGATGTTTTAGGTGCCCAAAAGTCGATATGTGCATGCATCTTCAGTACCCGTTTATATCTCAAATTCAGGCTCAAAACACCCGAAAATTCGATATTTTAGGGTCCCAGAAGCAATCTGTACATGCCTACTTCGTGTTAGAGTATTTTCAAAATACAGGTCAAAAACATACTGAAAATCGATCTTTTAGGTGCCAAAAAGTCGATATGTGCATGCATCTTCTGTACCCGTTTATATCTCAAATTCTGGCCCTAAACACCCGTAAATTCGATATTTTGGGATCCCAGAAGCGATCTGTACATGCCTACTCCGTGTTAGAGTATTTTCAAAATACAGGCCCAAAACATGCTCAGAATCGATATTTTTGATGCCCAAAGTCAATATGTGCATGTATCTTCTGTACCCGTTTATATCTCAAATTCAGTCTCAAAACACCCGAAAATTCAATATTTTGGGGTCCCAGAAGCAATCTGTACATGCCTACTCAGTGCTAGAATTTAATCAAAATATTGGGTACAAACATGCTAAAAATCGATATTTTATGTGCCAAAAAGTCGATATCTCAAATTCAATCCCAAAACACCCGAAAATTCGATATTTAGGGGTTCCAGAAGGGATCTGTACATGCCTACTCCGTGTTAGAGTATTTTCAAAATACAGGCCAAAAACATGCTGAAAATCGATATTTTTGGTGCCCAAAGTCAATATGTGTATGCATCTTCTATACTCGTTTATATCTCAAATTCAGGCTCAAAACACCCGAAAATTCGATATTTTGGGGTCCCAAAAGCGATCTGTACATGCCTACTCAGTGCTAGAATGTTTTCAAAATATAACCTCAAAACATGCTCACAATCGATATTTTAGGTGCCCAAAAGTCGATATGTGCATGCATCTTCTGTACTCGTTTATATCTCAAATTCAGGCTCAAAACACACGAAAATTCGATATTTTGGGGTCCCAGAAGCGATCTGTACAGGCCTACTCAGTGCTAGAATATTTTCAAAATATAGGCTAAAAACATGCTAAAAATCGATATTTTAGGTGCGTAAAGTCGATATCTCAAATTCAGGCCCAAAACACCCGAAAATTCTATATTTTGGGGTCCCAAAAGCGATCTGTACATGCCTACTCCGTGTTAGAGTATTTTCAAAGAACAGGCCCAAAACATGCTCAAAATCGATGTTTTAGGTGCCAAAAAGTCGATATGTGCATGCTTCTTCAGTACCCGTTTATATCTCAAATTCATTCCCAAAACACCCGAAAATTCGATATTTTAGGGTCCCAGAAGCGATCTGTACATGCCTACTCCGTGTTAGAGTATTTTCAAAATACAGGCCCAAAACATGCTCAAAACCGATGTTTTAGGTGCCCAAAAGTCGATATGTGCATGCATCTTCAGTACCCGTTCATATCTCAAATTTAGGCTTAAAACACCCGAAAATTCGATATTTTGGGGTCCCAGAAGCGATGTGTACATGCCTACTCCGTGTTAGAGTATTTTCAAAATTCAGGCCCAAAACATGCTGAAAATAGATATTTTAGATGCCCAAAGTCCATATGTGCATGTATCTTCTGTAACAGTTTATATCTCAAATTCAGGCTCAAAACACCCGAAAATTCAATATTTTGGGGTCCTAGAAGCAATCTCTACATGCCTACTCAGTGCTAGAATATTTTCAAAATATAGGCTAAAAACATGCTAAAAATCGATATTTTAGGTGCCAAAAAGTCGATATCTCAAATTCAGTCCCAAAACACCCGAAACTTTGATATTTAGGGGTCCCAGAAGCGATCTCTACATGTCTACTCCGTGTTAGAGTATTTTCAAAATACAGGCCAAAAACATACTGAAAATCGATCTTTTAGGTGCCCAAAAGTCGATATGTGCATGCATCTTCTGTACCCGTTTATATCTCAAATTCTGGCACTAAACACCCGAAAATTCGATATTTTGGGGTCCCAGAAGCGATCTGTACATGCCTACTCCGTGTTAGAGTGTTTTCAAAATACAGGCCCAAAACATGCTCAAAATCGATGTTTTAGGTGCCAAAAAGTCGATATGTGCATGCATCTTCAGTACCCGTTTATATCTCAAATTCAGGCTCAAAACACCCGAAAATTCAATATTTTGGGGTCCTAGAAGCGATCTGTACATGCCTACTCCGTGTTAGAGTATTTTCAAAATACAGGCCCAAAACATGCTGAAAATCGATATTTCAGATGCCCAAAGTCAATATGTGCATGTATCTTCTGTACCCGTTTATATCTCAAATTCAGGCCCAAAACACCCGAAAATTCGATATTTATGGATCCCAGAAGCGATCTGCACATGCCTACTTAGTGATAGAATATTTTCAAAATATAGGCTCAAAACATGCTTAAAATCGATATTTTAGGTGCCCAAAGTCGATATCTCAAATTCAGTCCGAAAACACCCGAAACTTCGATATTTAGGGGTCCCAGAAGCGATCTGTACATGCCTACTCCGTGTTAGAGTATTTTCAAAATACAGGCCAAAAAGCTTACTGAAAATCGATCTTTTAGGTGCCCAAAAGTCGATATGTGCATGCATCTTCTGTACCCGTTTATATCTCAAATTCTGGTCCTAAACACCCGAAAATTCGATATTTTGAGGTCCCAGAAGCGATCTGTACATGCCTACTCCGTGTTAGAGTATTTTCAAAATTTAGGCCAAAAACATGCTGAAAATCGATATTTTTGGTGCCCAAAGTCAATATGTGTATGCATCTTCTATAATCGTTTATATTTTAAATTCAGGCTCAAAACACCCGAAAATTCGATATTTTGGGGTCCCAGAAGCGATCTGTACATGTTTACTCCGTGTTAGAGTATTTTCAAAATACAGGCCAAAAACATGCTGAAAATCGATATTTTTGGTGCCCAAAGTCAATATGTGTATGCATCTTCTATACTCGTTTATATCTCAAATTCAGGCTCAAAACACCCGAAAATTCGATATTTTGGGGTCCCAAAAGCGATCTGTACATGCCTACTCAGTGCTAGAATGTTTTCAAAATATAGGCTCAAAACATGCTCACAATCGATATTTTAGGTGCCCAAAA
Organism: Petrolisthes cinctipes; assembly: GCA_033782935.1. Taxonomy (NCBI): domain Eukaryota; kingdom Metazoa; phylum Arthropoda; class Malacostraca; order Decapoda; family Porcellanidae; genus Petrolisthes; species Petrolisthes cinctipes. The sequence goes on along the minus strand of JAWQEG010001125.1, from coordinate 34,354 downwards.
GTCGATATGTGCATGCATCTTCTGTACTCGTTTATATCTCAAATTCAGGCTCAAAACGCACGAAAATTCGATATTTTGGGGTTTCAGAAGCGATCTGTACATGCCTACTCCGTGTTCGAGTATTTTCAAATCACAGGCCAAAAACATACTGAAAATCGATCTTTTAGGTGCCCAAAAGTCGATATGTGCATGCATCTTCTGTACCCGTTTATATCTCAAATTATGGCCCTAAACACCCGAAAATTCGATATTTTGGGGTCCCAGAAGCGATCTGTACAGGCCTACTCAGTGCTAGAATATTTTTAAAATATAGGCTAAAAACAAGCTAAAAATCGATATTTTAGGTGCGTAAAGTCGATATCTCAAATTCAGGCCCAAAACACCCGAAAATTCTATATTTTGGGGTCCCAAAAGCGATCTGTACATGCCTACTCCGTGTTAGAGTATTTTCAAAGAACAGGCCCAAAACATGCTCAAAATCGATGTTTTAGGTGCCAAAAAGTCGATATGTGCATGCTTCTTCAGTACCCGTTTATATCTCAAATTGATTCCCAAAACACCCGAAAATTCGATATTTTAGGGTCCCAGAAGCGATCTGTACATGCCTACTCCGTGTTAGAGTATTTTCAAAATACAGGCCGAAAACATGCTCAAAATCGATGTTTTAGGTGCCCAAAAGTCGATATGTAAATGCATCTTCAGTACCCGTTCATATCTCAAATTTAGGCTTAAAACACCCGAAAATTCGATATTTTGGGGTCCCAGAAGCGATCTGTACATGCCTACTCCGTGTTAGAGTATTTTCAAAATTCAGGCCCAAAACATGCTGAAAATAGATATTTTAGATGCCCAAAGTCCATATGTGCATGTATCTTCTGTACCCGTTTATATCTCAAATTCAGGCTCAAAACACCCGAAAATTCAATATTTTGGGGTCCTAGAAGCAATCTCTACATGCCTACTCAGTGCTAGAATATTTTCAAAATATAGGCTAAAAACATGCTAAAAATCGATATTTTAGGTGCCAAAAAGTCGATATCTCAAATTCAGTCCCAAAACACCCGAAACTTTGATATTTAGGGGTCCCAGAAGCGATCTGTACATGCCTACTCAGTGCTAGAATGTTTTCAAAATATATGCTCAAAACATGCTCAAAATCGATATTTTAGGTGCCCAAAAGTCGATATGTGCATGCATCTTCCATACTCGTTTATATCTCAAATTCAGGCTCAAAACTCTTGAAAATTCGATATTTTGGGGTCCCAGAAGCGATCTGTACATGCCTACTTAGTGCTAGAATGTTTTCAAAATATAGGCTCAAAACATGCTCAAAATCGATATTTTAGGTGCCCAAAAGTTGATATGTTCATGTATCTTCTGTACTCGTTTATATCTCAAATTCTGGCCCTAAACACCCAAAAATTCAATATTTTGGGGTCCCAGAAGCGATCTGTACATGCCTACTCAGTGCTAGAATATTTTCAAAATAAAGGCTCAAAACATGCTCAAAATCGATATGTTAGGTGCGTAAAGTCGATATCTCAAATTCAGGCTCAAAACACCCGAAACTTCGATATTTAGGGGTCCCAGAAGCGATCTGTAAATGCCTACTCCGTGTTAGAGTATTTTCAAAATACAGGCCAAAAAGCTTACTGAAAATCGATCTTTTAGGTGCCCAAAAGTCGATATGTGCATGCATCTTCTGTACCCGTTTATATCTCAAATTCTGGTCCTAAACACCCGAAAATTCGATATTTTGAGGTCCCAGAAGCGATCTGTACATGCCTACTCCGTGTTAGAGTATTTTCAAAATTTAGGCCAAAAACATGCTGAAAATCGATATTTTTGGTGCCCAAAGTCAATATGTGTATGCATCTTCTATAATCGTTTATATTTTAAATTCAGGCTCAAAACACCCGAAAATTCGATATTTTGGGGTCCCAGAAGCGATCTGTACATGTTTACTCCGTGTTAGAGTATTTTCAAAATACAGGCCAAAAACATGCTGAAAATCGATATTTTTGGTGCCCAAAGTCAATATGTGTATGCATCTTCTATACTCGTTTATATCTCAAATTCAGGCTCAAAACACCCGAAAATTCGATATTTTGGGGTCCCAAAAGCGATCTGTACATGCCTACTCAGTGCTAGAATGTTTTCAAAATATAGGCTCAAAACATGCTCACAATCGATATTTTAGGTGCCCAAAAGTCGATATGTGCATGCATCTTCTGTACTCGTTTATATCTCAAATTCAGGCTCAAAACGCACGAAAATTCGATATTTTGGGGTTTCAGAAGCGATCTGTACATGCCTACTCCGTGTTAGAGTATTTTCAAATCACAGGCCAAAAACATACTGAAAATCGATCTTTTAGGTGCCCAAAAGTCGATATGTGCATGCATCTTCTGTACCCGTTTATATCTCAAATTCTGGCCCTAAACACCCGAAAATTCGATATTTTGGGGTCCCAGAAGCGATCTGTACAGGCCTACTCAGTGCTAGAATATTTTTAAAATATAGGCTAAAAACAAGCTAAAAATCGATATTTTAGGTGCGTAAAGTCGATATCTCAAATTCAGGCCCAAAACACCCGAAAATTCTATATTTTGGGGTCCCAAAAGCGATCTGTACATGCCTACTCCGTGTTAGAGTATTTTCAAAGAACAGGCCCAAAACATGCTCAAAATCGATGTTTTAGGTGCCAAAAAGTCGATATGTGCATGCTTCTTCAGTACCCGTTTATATCTCAAATTCATTCCCAAAAGACCCGAAAATTCGATATTTTAGGGTCCCAGAAGCGATCTGTACATGCCTACTCCGTGTTAGAGTATTTTCAAAATACAGGCCGAAAACATGCTCAAAATCGATGTTTTAGGTGCCCAAAAGTCGATATGTAAATGCATCTTCAGTACCCGTTCATATCTCAAATTTAGGCTTAAAACACCCGAAAATTCGATATTTTGGGGTCCCAGAAGCGATCTGTACATGCCTACTCCGTGTTAGAGTATTTTCAAAATTCAGGCCCAAAACATGCTGAAAATAGATATTTTAGATGCCCAAAGTCCATATGTGCATGTATCTTCTGTACCCGTTTATATCTCAAATTCAGGCTCAAAACACCCGAAAATTCAATATTTTGGGGTCCTAGAAGCAATCTCTACATGCCTACTCAGTGCTAGAATATTTTCAAAATATAGGCTAAAAACATGCTAAAAATCGATATTTTAGGTGCCAAAAAGTCGATATCTCAAATTCAGTCCCAAAACACCCGAAACTTTGATATTTAGGGGTCCCAGAAGCGATCTGTACATGTCTACTCCGTGTTAGAGTATTTTCAAAATACAGGCCAAAAACATACTGAAAATCGATCTTTTAGGTGCCCAAAAGTCGATATGTGCATGCATCTTCTGTACCCGTTTATATCTCAAATTCTGGCACTAAACACCCGAAAATTCGAAATTTTGGGGTCCCAGAAGTGATCTGTACATGCCTACTCCGTGTTAGAGTATTTTCAAAATTCAGGCCCAAAACATGCTGAAAATCGATATTTTTGGTGCCCAAAGTCAATATGTGTATTCATCTTCTATACTCGTTTATATCTCAAATTCAGGCTCAAAACACCCGAAAAATCGATATTTTGGGGTTCCTGAAGCAATCTGTACATGCATACTCAGTGCTAGAATGTTTTAAAAATATAGGCTCAAAACATGCTCAAAATCGATATTTTAGGTGCCCAAAAGTCGATATGTGCATGCATCTTCCATACTCGTTTATATCTCAAATTCTGGCCCTAAACACCCAAAAATTCAATATTTTGGGGTCCCAGAAGCGATCTGTACATGCCTACTCAGTGCTAGAATATTTTCAAAATAAAGGCTCAAAACATGCTCAAAATCGATATGTTAGGTGCGTAAAGTCGATATCTCAAATTCAGGCTCAAAACACCCGAGAAGTCGATATTTTGGGGTCCCAGAAGCATTCTGTACATGCCTACTCCGTGTTAGAGTGTTTTCAAAATACAGGCCCAAAACATGCTCAAAATCGATGTTTTAGGTGCCAAAAAGTCGATATGTGCATGCATCTTCAGTACCCGTTTATATCTCAAATTCAGGCTCAAAACACCCGAAAATTCGATATTTTGGGGTCCCAGAAGCGATCTGTACATGCCTACTCCGTGTTAGAGTATTTTCAAAATTCAGGCCCAAAACATGCTGAAAATCGATATTTTTGGTGCCCAAAGTTAATATGTGTATGCATCTTCTGCACCCGTTTATATTCCAAATTCAACCTCAAAACACCCGAAAATTCGATATTTTGGGGTCCCAGAAGCGATCTGTACATGCCTACTAAGTGCTAGAATGTTTTCAAAATATAGCATGTTTTTAACATGCTAAAAATCGATATTTTAGGTGCCCAAAAGTTAATATGTGTATGCATCTTCAGTACTCGTTTATATCTCAAATTCAGGCTCGAAACCCCCGAAAATTCGATATTTTGGGGTCCCAGAAGCGATCTGTACATGCCTATTTCTAGTTAGAATGTTTTCAAGATACAGACCCAAAACATGCTCAAAATCGATATTTTAGGTGCCCAAAAGTCGATATGTGCATGCATCATCAGTACCCGTTTATATCTCAAATTCAGGCTCAAAATACCCGAAAATTCGATATTTTGGGGTCCCAGAAGCGATCTGTACATGCCTACTCCGTGTTAGAGTTTTTTTAAAATACAGGTCCAAAACATGCTGAAAATCGATATTTTAGATGCCCAAAGTCAATATGTGTATGCATCTTCTGCACCCGTTTATATTCCAAATTCAACCTCAAAACACCCGAAAATTCGATATTTTGGGGTCCCAGAAGCGATCTGTACATGCCTAATTAGTGCTAGAATATTTTCAAAATATAGGCTCAAAACATGCTAAAAATCGATATTTTAGATGCCAAAAAGTCGATATCCTAAATTCGGCCCAAAACACCCGAAAATTCGATATTTAGGGGTCCCAGAAGCGATCTGTTAATGCCTACTCCATGTTAGAGTATTTTCAAAATTCAGGCCCAAGACATGCTTAAAAACGATATTTTTGGTGCCCAAAGTCAATATGTGCATGCATATTCAGTAATCGTTTATATCTCAAATTCAGGCTCAAAACAACCGAAAATTCGATATTTTGGGGTCCCAGAAGCGATCTGTACACGCCTACTCCTAGTTAGAATATTGTCAAGATACAGACCCAAAACATGCTCAAAATCGATATTTTAGGTGCCTAAAAGTTGATATGTGAATGCATCATGAGTACCCGTTTATATCACAAATTAAGGCTCAAAACACCCGAAAATTCGATATTTTGGGGTCCCAGAAGCGATCTGTTCATGCCTACTCCATGTTAGAGTATTTTCAAAATTCAGGCCCAAGACATGCTTAAAAACGATATTTTTGGTACCCAAAGTCAATATGTGCATGCATATTCAGTAATCGTTTATATCTCAAATTCAGGCTCAAAACAACCGAAAATTCGATATTTTGGGGTCCCAGAAGCGATCTGTTCATGCCTACTCCATGTTAGAGTATTTTTAAAATTCAGGCCCAAAACATGCTGAAAAACAATATTTTTGGTGCCCAAAGTCAATATGTGTATGCATCTACACTCATTTATATCCCAAATTCAACCTCAAAACACACAAAAACTCGATATTTATGGGTCCCAGAAGCGATCTGTACATGCCTACTCAGTGCTAGAATGTTTTTAAAATATAGGCAAAAAACATGCTCAAAATCGATATTTTAGGTGCCCAAAAGTCGATATGCGTATGCATCATCAGTACCCGTTTATATCACAAATTCAGGCTCAAAACACCCGAAAATTCGATGTTTTGGGGTCCCAGAAGCGATCTGTACATGCCTACTCCGTGTTAGAGTTTTTTCGAAATACAGGTCCAAAACATGCTGAAAAACGATATTTTTGGTGCCCAAAGTCAATATGTGTATGCATCTTCTACACCCGTTTATATCCCAAATTCAGGCTCAAAACACCCAAAAATTCGATATTTTGGGGTCCCAGAAGCGATCTGTACATGCCTAATCCGTGTTAGAGTATTTTCAAAATTCAGGCCCAAAACATGCTAAAAATCGATATTTTTGGTGCCCAAAGTCAATATGTGTATGCATCTTCTGTACTCGTTTATATCTCAAATTCAGGATCAAAACACCCGAAAATTCGATATTTTGTGGTCCCAGAAGCGATCTGTACATGCCTACTCATTGCTAGAATATTTTCAAAATATAGGTTCAAAACATGCTAAAAATCGATATCTAAGGTGCGCAAAGTCGATATCTCAAATTCAGGCCCAAAACACCCGAAAATTCGATATTTTGGGGTCCCACAAGCGATCTGTACATGCCTACTCAGTGCTAGAATATTCTCAAAATATAGGCTCAAAACATGCTAAAAATCGATATTTTACGTGCCAAAAAGTCGATATCTTAAATTCGGCCCAAAACACCCGAAAATTCGATATTTAGGGGTCCCAGAAGCGATCTGTACATGCCTACTCCGTATTAGAGTATTTTCAAAATACAGGCCCAAAACATGCTCAAAATCGATGTTTTAGGTGCCCAAAAGTCGATATGTGCATGCATCTTCTGTACCCGTTTATATCTCATATTCAGGCACAAAACACCCGAAAATTCGATATTTTGGGGTCCCAGAAGCGATCTGTACATGCCTATTCCGTGTTAGAGTATTTTCAAAATACAGGCCCAAAACATGCTGAAAATCGATATTTTAGATGCCCAAAGTCAATATGTGTATGCATCTTCTGTACTCGTTTATATCTCAAATTCAGGCTCAAAACACCCGAAAATTTGATATTTTGGGGTCCCAGTAGCGATCTGTACATTCCTTCTCATTGCTAGATTATTTTCAAAATATAGGCTCAAAACATTCTAAAAATCGATATTTAAGGTGCGTAAAGTCGATATCTCAAATTCAGGCCCAAAACACCCGAAAATTCGAAGTTTTGGGGTCCCAGAAGCGATCTGTACATGCCTACTCCTAGTTAGAATGTTTTCAAAATACAGGCTCAAAACATGCTCGAAATCGATATTTTAGGTGCCCAAAGTCAATATGTGAATGCAGCTTCTGTACCCGTTTATATCTCAAATTCTGGCCCTAAACACCCGAAAATTCGATATTTTGGGGTCCCAGAAGCGATCTATACATGCCTACTCCGTGTTAGAGTATTTTCAAAATACAGGCCCAAAACATGCTAAAAATCGATATTTTTGGTGCCCAAAGTCAATATGTGTATGCATCTTCTGTACTCGTTTATATCTCAAATTCAGGCTTAAAACACCCGAAAATTCGATATTTTGGGGTCCCAGAAGCGATCTGTACATGCCTACTCATTGCTAGAATATTTTCAAAATATAGGCTCAAAACATGCTAAAAATCGATATTTAAGGTGCGTAAAGTCGATATCTCAAATTCAGGCCCAAAACACCCGAAAATTCGATATTTTGGGGTCCCACAAGCGATCTGTACATCCCTACTCAGCGCTAGAATATTCTCAAGATATAGGCTCAAAACTTGCTAAATATCGATATTTTACGTGCGAAAAAATCGATATCTTAAATTCGGCCCAAAACACCCGAAAATTCGATATTTAGGGGTCCCAGAAGCGATCTGTACATGCCTACTCCGTGTTAGAGTATTTTTAAAATTCAGGCCCAAAACATGCTGAAAAACGATATTTTTGGTGCCCAAAGTCAATATGTGTATGCATCTCCTGTACTCGTTTATATCTCAAATTCAGGCTCAAAACACCCGAAAATTCGATATTTAGGGGTCTCAGAAGCGATCTGTACATGCCTACTCAGTGCTAGAATGTTTTCCAAATATAGGGTCAAAACATGCTCAAAATCGATATTTTATGTGCCCAAAAGTCGATATGTGCATGCATCTTTTGTACTCGTTTATATCTCAAATTCAGGCTCAAAACCTCCGAAAATTCAATATTTTGGGGTCCCAGAAGCGATCTGTACATCCCTACTCAGCGCTAGAATATTCTCAAGATATAGGCTCAAAACTTGCTAAATATCGATATTTTACGTGCGAAAAAATCGATATCTTAAATTCGGCCCAAAACACCCGAAAATTCGATATTTAGGGGTCCCAGAAGCGATCTGTACATGCCTACTCCGTGTTAGAGTATTTTTAAAATTCAGGCCCAAAACATGCTGAAAAACGATATTTTTGGTGCCCAAAGTCAATATGTGTATGCATCTCCTGTACTCGTTTATATCTCAAATTCAGGCTCAAAACACCCGAAAATTCGATATTTAGGGGTCTCAGAAGCGATCTGTACATGCCTACTCAGTGCTAGAATGTTTTCCAAATATAGGGTCAAAACATGCTCAAAATCGATATTTTATGTGCCCAAAAGTCGATATGTGCATGCATCTTTTGTACTCGTTTATATCTCAAATTCAGGCTCAAAACCTCCGAAAATTCAATATTTTGGGGTCCCAGAAGCGATCTGTACATGCCTACTCAGTGCTAGAATATTTTCAAAATATAGGCTCAAAACATGCTAAAAATCGATATTTTTGGTGCCTAAAGGCGATATCTCAAATTCAGGTCCAAAACACCCGAAAATTCGGTATTTTGGGGTCCCAGAAGCAATCTGTACATGCCTACTCCGTGTTAGAGTATTTTCAAAATACAGGCCCAAAACATGCTCAAAATCGATCTTTTAGGTGCCCAAAAGTCGATATATGCATGCATCTTCTGTACCCGTTTATATCTCAAATTCTGGCCCTAAACACCCGAAAATTCGATAATTTTAGGTCCCAGAAGCGATCTGTACATGCCTACTCCGTGTTAGAATATTTTCAAAATTCAGGCCCAAAACATGCTGAAAATCGATATTTTTGGTACCCATAGTCAATATGTGTATGCATCTTCTGTACTCGTTTATATCTCAAATTCAGGCTCAAAACACCCGAAAATTCGATATTTTGGGGTCCCAGAAGCGATCTGTACATTCCTTCTCATTGCTAGATTATTTTCAAAATATAGGCTCAAAACATACTAAAAATCGATATTTAAGGTGCGTAAAGTCGATATCTCAAATTCAGGCCCAAAACACCCGAAAATTCGAAGTTTTGGGGTCCCAGAAGCGATCTGTACATGCCTACTCCTAGTTAGAATGTTTTCAAAATAAAGGTCCAAAACATACTGAAAATCGATATTTTAGGTGCCCAAAGTCAATATGTGAATGCATCTTCTGTACCCGTTTATATCTCAAATTCTGGCCCTAAACACCCGAAAATTCGATATTTTGGGGTCCCACAAGCGATCTGTACATGCCTACTCAGCGCTAGAATATTCTCAAGATATAGGCTCAAAACATGCTAAATATCGATATTTTACGTGCCAAAAAATCGATATTTTAAATTCGGCCCAAAACACCCGAAAATTCGATATTTAGGGGTCCCAGAAGCGATCTGTACATGCCTACTCCGTGTTAGAGTATTTTTAAAATTCAGGCCCAAAACATGCTGAAAAACGATATTTTTGGTGCCCAAAGTCAATATGTGTATGCATCTTCTGTACTCGTTTATATCTCAAATTCAGGCTCAAAACACCCGAAAATTCGATATTTAGGGGTCCCAGAAGCGATCTCTACATGCCTACTCCGTGTTAGAGTATTTTCAAAATACAGGCAGAAAACATACTGAAAATCGATCATTTAGGTGCCCAAAAGTCGATATGTGAATGCATCTTCTGTACCCGTTTATATCTCAAATTCTGGCCCTAAACACCCGAAAATTCGATATTTTGGGGTCCCAGAAGCGATCTGTACATGCCTACTCCGTGTTAGAGTATTTTCAAAATACAGGCCAAAAACATGCTTAAATAGATATTTTTGGTGCCCAAAGTCAATACGTGTATGAGTCTTCTGTTCTCGTTTATATCTCAAATTCAGACTCAAAACACCCGAAAATTCGATATTTTGGGGTCCCAGAAGCGATCTGTACATGCCTACTCATTGCTAGAATATTTAAAAAATATAGGCTCAAAACATGCTAAAAATCGATATTTTAGGTGCGTAAAGTCGATATCTCAAAATCAGTCCCAAAACACCCGAAAATTCGATATTTAAGGGTCCCAGAAGCGATCTGTACATACCTTCTCCGTGTTAGAGTATTTTCAAAATTCAGGCCCAAAACATGCTCAAAATCGATATTTTAGGTGCCCAAAGTCAATATGTGAATGCATCTTTTGTACCCGTTTATATCTCAAATTCTGGCCCTAAACACCCGAAAATTCAATATTTTGGGGTCCCAGAAGCGATCTGTACATGCCTACTCCTTGTTAGAGTATTTTCAAAATTCAGGCCCAAAACATGCTGAAAAACGATATTTTTGGTGCCCAAAGTCAATATGTGTATGCATCTTCTACACCCGTTTATATCCCAAATTCAATCCCAAAACACCCAAAAATTCGATATTTATGGGTCCCAGAAGCGATCTGTACATGCCTACTCAGTGCTAGAATATTTTCAAAATATAGGCTCAAAACATGCTAAAAATCGATATTTGTGGTGCCTAAAGGCGATATCTCAAATTCAGGCCCAAAACACCCGAAAATTCGATATTTTGGGCTCAAAGAAGCGATCTGTACATGCCTACTCCGTGTTAGAGTATTTTCAAAATTCAGGCCCAAAACATGCTGAAAATCGATATTTTAGATGCCCAAAGTCAATATGTGCATGTATCTTCTGAACCCGTTTATATCTCAAATTCAGGCTCAAAACACCCGAAAATTCGATATTTAGGGGTCCCAGAAGCGATCTGTACATGCCTACTCAGTGCTAGAATATTTTCAAAATATAGTCTAAAAACATGCTAAAAATCGATCTTTTAGGTGCCAAAAAGTCGATATCTCAAAATCAGTCCCAAAACACCCGAAAATTCGATATTAAGGGGTCCCAGAAGCGATCTGTACATACCTTCTTCGTGTTAGAGTATTTTCAGAATACAGGCCAAAAACATACTGAAAATCGATCTTTTAGGTGCACAAAAGTCGAGATGTGAATGCATCTGCTGTACCCGTTTATATCTCACATTCTGGCCCTAAACACCCGAAAATTCGATATTTTGGGGTCCCAGAAGCGATCTGTACATGCCTACTCCTTGTTAGAGTATTTTCAAAATTCAGGCCCAAAACATGCTGAAAATCGATATTTTTGGTGCCCAAAGTCAATATGTGTATGCATCTTCTGTTCTCGTTTATATCTCAAATTCAGGCTCAAAACACCCGAAAATTCGATATTTTGGGGTCCCAGAAGCGATCTGTACATGCCTACTCAGTGCTAGAATATTTTCAAAATATAGGCTCAAAACATGCTAAAAATCGATATTTTAGGTGCTTAAAGTCGATATCTCAAATTCAGGCCCAAAACATTCGAAAATTCAATATTTTGGGGTCCCAGAAGCGATCTGTACATGCCTACTCCTTGTTAGAGTATTTTCAAAATACAGGCTCAAAACATGCTCAAAATCGATATTTTAGGTGCCCAAAGTCAATATGTGCATGTATCATCTGTACCCGTTTATATCTCAAATTCAGGCTCAAAACACCCGAAAATTCGATATTTAGGGGTCCCAAAAGTGATCTGTATATGCCTACTCAGTGCTAGAATATTTTCAAAATATAGGCTAAAAACATGCTAAAAATTGATCTTTTAGGTGCCAAAAAGTCGATATCTCAAAATCAGTCCCAAAACACCCGAAAATTCGATATTAAGGGGTCCCAGAAGCGATCTGTACATACCTTCTCCGTGTTAGAGTATTTTCAGAATACAGGCCAAAAACATACTGAAAATCGATCTTTTAGGTGCACAAAAGTCGAGATGTGAATGCATCTTCTGTACCCGTTTATATCTCATATTCTGGCCCTAAACACCCGAAAATTCGATATTTTGGGGTCCCAGAAGCGATCTGTACATGCCTACTCCGTGTTAGAGTATTTTCAAAATTCAGGCCCAAAACATGCTGAAAATCGATATTTTTGGTGCCCAAAGTCAATATGTGTATGCATCTTCTGTTCTCGTTTATATCTCAAATTCAGGCTCAAAACACCCGAAAATTCGATATTTTGGGGTCCCAGAAGCGATCTGTACATGCCTACTCAGTGCTAGAATATTTTAAAAATATAGGCTCAAAACATGCTAAAAATCGATATTTTAGGTGCGTAAAGTCGATATCTCAAATTCAGGCCCAAAACACTCGAAAATTCAATATTTTGGGGTCCCAGAAGCGATCCGTACATGCCTAATCCTTGTTAGAGAATTTTCAAATTACAGGCTCAAAACATGCTGAAAAACGATATTTTTGGTGCCCAAAGTCAATATGTGTATCCATCTTCTACACCCGTTTATATCCCAAATTCAATCCCAAAACACCCAAAAATTCGATATTTATGGGTCCCAGAAGCGATCTGTACATGCCTACTCAGTGCTAGAATATTTTCAAAATATAGGCTCAAAACATGCTAAAAATCGATATTTTTGGTGCCTAAAGGCGATATCTCAAATTCAGGCCCAAAACACCCGAAAATTCGATATTTTGGGCTCAAAGAAGCGATCTGTACATGCCTACTCCGTGTTAGAGTATTTTCAAAATACAGGCCCAAAACATGCTCAAAATCGATGTTTTAGGTGCCCAAAAGTCGATATGTGCATGCATCTTCAGTACCCGTTTATATCTCAAATTCATGCTCAAAACACCCGAAAATTCGATATTTTGGGGTCCCAGAAGCGATCTGTACATGCCTACTCCGTGTTAGAGTATTTTCAAAATACAGGCCCAAAACATGCTGAAAATCGATTTTTTAGATGCCCAAAGTCAATATGTGCATGTATCTTCTGTACCCGTTTATATCTCAAATTCAGGCTCAAAACACCCGAAAATTCAATATTTTGGGGTCCGAGAAGCAATCTGTACATGCCTACTCAGTGCTAGAATATTTTCAAAATATAGGCTATAAACATGCTAAAAATCGATCTTTTAGGTGCCAAAAAGTCGACATCTCAAAATCAGTCCCAAAACACCCGAAAATTCGATATTTACGGGTCCCAGAAGCGATCTGTACATACCTTCTCCGTGTTAGAGTATTTTCAAAATACGGGCCAAAAACATACTGAAAATCGATCTTTTAGGTGCACAAAAGTCGAGGTGTGAATGCATCTTCTGTACCCGTTTATATCTCAAATTCTGGCCCTAAACACCCGAAAATTCGATATTTTGGGGTCCCAGAAGCGATCTGTACATGCCTACTCCGTGTTATAGTATTTTCAAAATTCAGTCCCAAAACATGCAGAAAATCGATATTTTTGGTGCCCAAAGTCAATATGTGTATGCATCTTCTGTTCTCGTTTATATCTCAAATTCAGGCTCAAAACACCCGAAAATTCGATATTTTGGGGTCCCAGAAGCGATCTGTACATGCCTACTCAATGCTAGAATATTTTTAAAATATATGCTCAAAACATGCTAAAATCGATATTTTAGGTGCGTAAAGTCGATATCTCAAATTCAGGCCCAAAACACTCGAAAATTCAATATTTTGGGGTCCCAGAAGCGATCTGTACATGCCTACTCCTTGTTAGAGTATTTTCAAAATACAGGCTCAAAACATGCTCAAAATCGATATTTTAGGTGCCCAAAGTCAATATTTGAATGCATCTTTTGTACCCGTTTATATCTCAAATTCTGGCCCTAAACACCCGAAAATTCAATATTTTGGGGTCCCAGAAGCGATCTGTACATGCCTACTCCTTGTTAGAGTATTTTCAAAATACAGGCCCAAAACATGCTAAAAATCGATATTTTTGGTGCCCAAAGTCAATATGTGTATGCATCTTCTGTACTCGTTTATATCTCAAATTCAGGTTCAAAACACCCGAAAATTCGATATTTTGGGGACCCAGAAGCGATCTGTACATTCCTACTCATTGCTAGAATATTTTCAAAATATAGGCTCAAAACATGCTAAAAATCGATATTTTAGGTGCATAAAGTCGATATCTCAAATTCAGGCCCAAAACACCAGAAAATTCGATATTTTGGGGTCCCACAAGCGATCTGTACATGCCTACTCAGTGCTAGAATATTCTCAAAATATTGGCTCAAAACATGCTAAAAATCGATATTTTTGGTGCCTAAAGGCGATATCTCAAATTCAGGCCCAAAACACCCGAAAATTCGATATTTTGGGCTCAAAGAAGCGATCTGTACATACCTTCTTCGTGTTAGAGTATTTTCAGAATACAGGCCAAAAACATACTGAAAATCGATCTTTTAGGTGCACAAAAGTCGAGATGTGAATGCATCTGCTGTACCCGTTTATATCTCAAATTCTGGCCCTAAACACCCGAAAATTCGATATTTTGGGGTCCCAGAAGCGATCTGTACATGCCTACTCCGTGTTAGAGTATTTTCAAAATTCAGGCCCAAAACATGCTGAAAATCGATATTTTTGGTGCCCAAAGTCAATATGTGTATGCATCTTCTGTTCTCGTTTATATCTCAAATTCAGGCTCAAAACACCCGAAAATTCGATATTTTGGGGTCCCAGAAGCGATCTGTACATGCCTACTCAGTGCTAGAATATTTTCAAAATATAGGCTCAAAACATGCTAAAAATCGATATTTTAGGTGCGTAAAGTCGATATCTCAAATTCAGGCCCAAAACACTCGAAAATTCAATATTTTGGGGTCCCAGAAGCGATCCGTACATGCCTAATCCTTGTTAGAGAATTTTCAAATTACAGGCTCAAAACATGCTGAAAAACGATATTTTTGGTGCCCAAAGTCAATATGTGTATCCATCTTCTACACCCGTTTATATCCCAAATTCAATCCCAAAACACCCAAAAATTCGATATTTATGGGTCCCAGAAGCGATCTGTACATGCCTACTCAGTGCTAGAATATTTTCAAAATATAGGCTCAAAACATGCTAAAAATCGATATTTTTGGTGCCTAAAGGCGATATCTCAAATTCAGGCCCAAAACACCCGAAAATTCGATATTTTGGGCTCAAAGAAGCGATCTGTACATGCCTACTCCGTGTTAGAGTATTTTCAAAATACAGGCCCAAAACATGCTCAAAATCGATGTTTTAGGTGCCCAAAAGTCGATATGTGCATGCATCTTCAGTACCCGTTTATATCTCAAATTCATGCTCAAAACACCCGAAAATTCGATATTTTGGGGTCCCAGAAGCGATCTGTACATGCCTACTCCGTGTTAGAGTATTTTCAAAATACAGGCCCAAAACATGCTGAAAATCGATATTTTAGATGCCCAAAGTCAATATGTGCATGTATCTTCTGTACCCGTTTATATCTCAAATTCAGGCTCAAAACACCCGAAAATTCAATATTTTGGGGTCCGAGAAGCAATCTGTACATGCCTACTCAGTGCTAGAATATTTTCAAAATATAGGCTATAAACATGCTAAAAATCGATCTTTTAGGTGCCAAAAAGTCGACATCTCAAAATCAGTCCCAAAACACCCGAAAATTCGATATTTACGGGTCCCAGAAGCGATCTGTACATACCTTCTCCGTGTTAGAGTATTTTCAAAATAAAGGCCAAAAACATACTGAAAATCGATGTTTTAGGTGCCCAAAAGTCGATATGTGCATGCATCTTCAGTACCCGTTTATATCTCAAATTCAGGCTCAAAACACCCGAAAATTCGATATTTTGGGGTCCCAGAAGCGATCTGTACATGCCTACTCCGTGTTGGAGTATTTTCAAAATACATGCACTAAACATGCTGAAAATCGATATTTTAGATGCCCAAAGTCAATATGTGCATGCATCTTCTTTACCCGTTTATATCTCAAATTCTGGCCCTAAACAACCGAAAATTCAATATTTTGGGGTCCCAGAAGCAATCTGTACATGCCTACTCAGTGCTAGAACATTTTAAAAATATAGGGTAAAAACATGCTGAAAATCGATATTTTAGGTGCCAAAAAGTCGATATCTCAAATTAAGGCCCAAAACACCCGAAAATTCGATATTTAGGGGTCCCAGAAGCGATCTGTACATGCCTACTCCGTGTTAGAGTATTTTCAAAATTCAGGCCCAAAACATGCTCAAAATCGATGTTTTAGGTGCCCAAAAGTCGATATGTGCATGCATCTTCAGTACCCGTTTATATCTCAAATTCAGGCTCAAAACACCCGAAACTTCGATATTTAGGGGTCCCAGAAGCGATCTGTACATGCCTACTCCGTGTTAGAGTATTTTCAAAATACAGGCCAAAAACATACTGAAAATCGATGTTTTAGGTGCCCAAAAGTCGATATGTGCATGCATCTTCTGTACCCGTTTATATCTCAAATTCTGGCCCTAAACACCCGAAAATTCGATATTTTTGGGTCCCAGAAGCGATCTGTACATGCCTACTCAGTGCTAGAATGTTTTCAAAATATAGGCTCAAAACATGCTCAAAATCGATATTTTAGGTGCCCAAAAGTCGATATGTGCATGCATCTTCTGTACTCGTTTATATCTCAAATTCAAGCTCAAAACACACGAAAATTCGATATTTTGGGGTCCCAGAAGCGATCTGTACATGCCTACTCAGTATTAGAATATTTTCAAATTATAGGCTCAAAACATGCTAAAAATCGATATTTTAGGTGCGTAAAGGCGATATCTCAAATTCAGGCCCAAAACACACGAAAATTCGATATATATGGGTCCCAGAAGCGATCTGTACATGCCTACTCAGTGCTAGAATATTTTCAAAATATAGGCTAAAAACATGCTAAAAATCGATCTTTTAGGTGCCAAAAAGTCGATATCTCAAATTCAGTCCCAAAACACCCGAAAATTCGATATTTAGGGGTCCCAGAAGCGATCTGTACATGCCTAATCCGTGTTAGAGTATTTTCAAAATACAGGCCAAAAACATACTGAAAATCGATCTTTTAGGTGCCCAAAAGTCGATATGTGCATGCATCTTCAGTACCCGTTTATATCTCAAATTCAGGCTCAAAAAGCCCGAAAATTCAATATTTTGGGGTCCCAGAAGCAATCTGTACATGCCTACTCAGTGTTAGTATTTTCAAAATACAGGCCCAAAACATGCTGAAAATCGATATTATAGATGCCCAAAGTCAATATGTGCATGTATCTTCTATACCCGTTTATATCTCAAATTCAGGCTCAAAACACCCGAAAATTCAATATTTTGGGGTCCCAGAAGCAATCTGTACATGCCTACTCAGTGCTAGAATATTTTCAAAATATAGGCTAAAAACATGCTAAAAATCGATCTTTTAGGTGCCAAAAAGTCGATATCTCAAATTCAGTCCCAAAACATCCGAAAATTCGATATTTAGTGGTCCCATAAGGGATTTGTACATGCCTACTCCGTGTTAGAGTATTTTCAAAATAAAGGCCAAAAACATACTGAAAATCGATCTTTTAGGTGCCGAAAAGTCAATATGTGCATGCATCTTCTGTACCAGTTTATATCTCAAATTCTGGCCCTAAACACCCGAAAATTCGATATTTTGGGGTCCCAGAAGCGATCTGTACATGCCTACTCCGTGTTAGCCTACTCCGTGTTAGAGTATTTTCAAAATAAAGGCCAAAAACATACTGAAAATCGATGTTTTAGGTGCCCAAAAGTCGATATGTGCATGCATCTTCAGTACCCGTTTATATCTCAAATTCAGGCTCAAAACACCCGAAAATTCGATATTTTGGGGTCCCAGAAGCGATCTGTACATGCCTACTCCGTGTTGGAGTATTTTCAAAATACATGCCCTAAACATGCTGAAAATCGATATTTTAGATGCCCAAAGTCAATATGTGCATGCATCTTCTGTACCCGTTTATATCTCAAATTCTGGCCCTAAACAACCGAAAATTCAATATTTTGGGGTCCCAGAAGCAATCTGTACATGCCTACTCAGTGCTAGAACATTTTCAAAATATAGGGTAAAAACATGCTGAAAATCGATATTTTAGGTGCCAAAAAGTCGATATCTCAAATTAAGGCCCAAAACACCCGAAAATTCGATATTTAGGGGTCCCAGAAGCGATCTGTACATGCCTACTCCGTGTTAGAGTATTTTCAAAATTCAGGCCCAAAACATGCACAAAATCGATGTTTTAGGTGCCCAAAAGTCGATATGTGCATGCATCTTCAGTACCCGTTTATATCTCAAATTCAGGCTCAAAACACGCGAAAATTCGATATTTTGGGGTCCCAGAAGCGATCTGTACATGCCTACTCCGTGTTAGAGTATTTTCAAAATACATGCCCTAAACATGCTGAAAATCGATATTTTAGATGCCCAAAGTCAATATGTGCATGAATCTTCTGTACCCGTTTATATTTCAAATTCTGGCCCTAAACACCCGAAAATTCAATATTTTGGGGTCCCAGAAGCAATTTGTACATGCCTACTCAGTGCTAGAATATTATCAAAATATAGGCTAAAAACATGCTAAAAATCGATATTATAGGTGCTAAAAAGTCGATATCTCAAATTAAGGTCCAAAACACCCGAAAATTCGATATTTAGGGGTCCCAGAAGCGATCTGTACATGCCTACTCCGTGTTAGAGTATTTTCAAAATACAGGCCAAAAACATACTGAAAATCGATGTTTTAGGTGCCCAAAAGTCGAAATGTGTATGCACCATCTGTACCCGTTTATATCTCAAATTCTGGCCTTAAACACCCGAAAATTCGATATTTTGGGGTCCCAGTAGCGATCTGTACATGCCTACTCCGTGTTAGAGTATTTTCTAAATTCAGGCCCAAAACATGCTGAAAATCGATATTTTTGGTGCTCAAAGTCAATATGTGTATGCATCTTCTATACTCGTTTATATCTCAAATTCTGGCCCTAAGCACCCGAAAATTCGATATTTTTGGGTCCCAGAAGCGATCTGTACATGCCTACTCAGTGCTTGAATGTTTTCAAAATATAGGCTCAAAACATGCTCAAAATCGATATTTTAGGTGCCCAAAAGTCGATATGTGCATGCATCTTCTGTACTCGTTTATATCTCAAATTCAGGCTCAAAACACCCGAAAATTCGATATTTTGGGGTCCCAGAAGCGATCTGTACATGCCTACTCAGTATTAGAATATTTTCAAAATATAGGCTCAAAACATGCTAAAAATCGATATTTTAGGTGCGTAAAGGCGATATCTCAAATTCAGGCTCAAAACACCCGAAAATTCGATACTTAGGGGTCCCAGAAGCGATCTGTACATGCCTACTCCGTGTTAGAGTATTTTCAAAATACAGGCCAAAAACATACTGAAAATCGATCTTTTAGGTGCCCAAAAGTCGATATGTGCATGCATCTTCTGTACCCGTTTATATATCAAATTCTGGCCCTAAACACCCGAAAATTCGATATTTTGGGGTCCCAGAAGCGATCTGAACATGCCATTTTAGTGCTAGAATGTTTTCAAAATATAGGCTCAAAACATGCTCAAAATCGATATTTTACGAGCGTAAAGGCGATATCTCAAATTCAGGCCCAAAACACCCGAAAATTAGATATTTTGGGGTCCCAGAAGCGATCTGTACATGCCTACTCAGTGCTAGAATATTTTCAAAATATAGGCTCAAAACATGATAAAAATCGATATTTTAGGTGCGTAAAAGCGATATCTCAAATTCAGGCCCAAAACATCCGAAAATTCGAAATTTTGGGGTCCCAGAAGCGATCTGTACATGCCTACTCCGTGTTAGAGTATTTTCAAAATACATGCTCAAAACATGCTCAAAATCGATGTTTTAGGTGCCCAAAAGTGCATGCATCTTCAGTACCCGTTTATATCTCAAATTCAGGCTCAAAACACCCGAAAATTCGATATTTTGGGGTCCCAGAAGCGATCTGTACATGCCTACTCCGTGTTAGGGTATTTTCAAAATACAGGCCCTAAACATGCTTAAAATCGATATTTTAGATGCACAAAGTCAATATGTGCATATATCTTCTGTGTGTTTATATCTCAAATTCAGGCTCAAAACACCCGAAAATTCAATATTTTGGGGACCCAGAAGCGATCTGTACATGCCTACTCCGTGTTAGAGTATTTTCAAAATACAGGCCAAAAACATACTGAAAATCGATATTTTAGGTGCCCAAAAGTCGATATGTGCATGCATCTTCTGTACCCGTTTATATCTCAATTTCAGGCTCAAAACACCCGAAAATTCAATATTTTGGGGTCCCAGAAGCAATCTGTACATGCCTACTCAGTGCTAGAATATTTTCAAAATATAGGCTAAAAACATGCTAAAAATCGTTCTTTTAGGTGCCCAAAAGTCGATATGTGCATGCAACTTCTATACTCGTTTATATCTCAAATTCACGCTCAAAACACCCGGAAATTCGATATTTAGGGGTCCCAGAAGTGATCTATACATGCCTACTCAGTGCTAGAATATTTTCAAAATATAGGCTAAAAACATGCTAAAAATCGATATTTTAGGTGCCAAAAAGTCGATATCTCAAATTCAGGCTCAAAATACCCGAAAATTCGATATTTTGGGGTTCCAGAAGCGATCTGTATATGCCTACTCCGTGTTAGAATATTTTCAAATTACAGGCCCAAAACATGCTGAAAATCGATATTTTAGATGCCCAAAGTCAATATGTGCATGTATCTTCTGTACCCGTTTATATCTCAAATTCAGGCTCAAAACACCCGAAAATTCAATATTTTGGGGTCCCAGAAGCAATCTGTACATGCCTACTTAGTGCTAGAATATTTTCAAAATATAGGCTAAAAACATGCTAAAAATCGTTCTTTTAGGTGCCAAAAAGTCGATATCTCAAATTAAGGCCCAAAACACTCGAAAATTAGATATTTAGGGGTCCAAGAAGCGATCTGTACATGCGTACTCCGTGTTAGAGTATTTTCAAAATACAGGCCAAAAACATACTGAAAATCGATCTTTTAGGTGCCCAAAAGTCAATATGTGCATGCATCTTCTGTACCCGTTTATATCTCAAATTCTGGCCCTAAACACCCGAAAATTCGATATTTTTGGGTCCCAGAAGCGATCTGTACATGCCTACTCAGTGCTAGAATGTTTTCAAAATATAGGCTCAAAACATGCTCAAAATCGATATATTAGGTGCCCAAAAGTCGATATGTGCATGCATCTTCTGTACTCGTTTATATCTCAAATTCAAGCTCAAAACACCCGAAAATTCATTATTTAGGGATCCCAGAAGCGATATGTACATGCCTACTCAGTGCTATAATATTTTCAAAATATAAGCTCAAAACATGCTAAAAATCGATATTTTACGAGCGTAAAGGCGATATCTCAAATTCAGTCCCAAAATACCCGAAAATTCGATATTTTGGGGTCCCAGAAGCGATCTGTACATGCCTACTCAGTGCTAGTATATTTTCAAAATATAGGCTCAAAACATGCTAAAAATCGATATTTTAGGTGCGTAAAGGCGATATCTCAAATTCAGGCCCAAAAACATCCGGAAATTCGATATTTTGGGGTCCCAGAAGCGATCTGTACATGCCTACTCTGTGTTAGAGTATTTACAAAATACAGGCCTAAAACATGCTCAAAATCGATGTTTTAGGTGCCTAAAAGTGCATGCATCTTCAGTACTCGTTTATATCTCAAATTCAAGCTCAAAACACCCGAAAATTCGATATTTAGGGGTCCCAGAAGCGATCTGTACATGCCTACTCCGTGTTAGAGTATTTTCAAAATACAGGCCAAAAACATACTGAAAATCGATATTTTAGGTGCCCAAAAGTCGATATGTGCATGCATCTTCTGTACCCGTTTATATCTCAAATTCTGGCCCTAAAAACCCGAAAATTCAATATTTTGGGGCCCAGAAGCAATCTGTACATGCCTACTCAGTGCTAGAATATTTTCAAAATATAGGCTAAAAACATGCTAAAAATCGATATTTTAGGTGCCAAAAAGTCGATATCTCAAATTCAGTCCCAAAACACCCGAAAATTCTATATTTAGGGGTCCCAGAAGCGATCTGTACATGCCTACTCCGTGTTAGAGTATTTTCAAAATACATGCTCAAAACATACTGAAAATCGATCTTTTAGGTGCACAAAAGTCGATATGTGCATGCATCTTCAGTACCCGTTTATATCTCAAATTCAGGCTCAAAACACCCGAAAATTCAATATTTTGGGGTCCCAGAAGCAATCTGTACTCAGTGTTAGAGTATTTTCAAAATACAGGCCCAAAACATGCTGAAAATCGATATTTTAGATGCCCAAAGTCAATATGTGCATGTATCTTCTGTACCCGTTTATATCTCAAATTCAGGCTCAAAACACCCGAAAATTCAATATTTTGGGGTCCCAGAAGCAATCTGTACAGTGCTAGAATATTTTCAAAATATAGGCTAAAAACATGCTAAAAATCGATCTTTTAGGTGCCAAAAAGTCGATATCTCAAATTCAGTCCCAAAACACCCGAAAATTCGATATTTAGGGGTCCCAGAAACGATCTGCACATGCCTACTCCGTGTTAGAGTATTTTCAAAATACATTCTCAAAACATACTGAAAATCGATCTTTTAGGTGCACAAAAGTCGATATGTGCATGTATCTTCTGTACCCGTTTATATCTTAAATTCAGGCTCAAAACACCCGAAAATTCAATATTTTGGGGTCCCAGAAGCAATCTGTACTCAGTGTTAGAGTATTTTCAAAATACAGGCCCAAAACATGCTGAAAATCGATATTTTAGATGCCCAAAGTCAATATGTGCATGTATCTTCTGTACCCGTTTATATCTCAAATTCAGGCTCAAAACACCCGAAAATTCAATATTTTGGGTGTACCAGTCCTCTAAGGCTTTAACTCGTTCAGGATCTGATACAGTACCTTAGTCCGAAGTGTAGTTGTTGTTGTTGTTGTTGTGGTTGTTGTGGTATTAGGTAGCGAGCTTGGCGTTGTGGTGTTCTTAGGTAAAGTGACTGCACAAGTTTCTTTAGGCTTAATTTATTTATACATACTTATCTCTATACAGGGAATTATATTTAATGCCTTGTCTTATATGCCTGTGTCTCTCTCTTATGGAGACAGGTTATAGCCCTGGGAGTCAGTTTTGGAAATCCTACATATTAGTTCAACTTCACTGCTTATATACATTCTCTATTGGAGTTCCTGGCACTTTTAAAAGGGGTGGAGTATATTTAAGCTCCACCCAATTCTCCTCTCTCTCTCTTTCTACTTTCTCTCCCTCTCTCTCTCTCTCCTCCTTTCTCTCCCTCTCTCTCTTGAGTTTAGAGATGACAGTGAGAAATTGGAGGTAAGGAGGTTGGCCCTCTTGTGTTTGTTATGTCAGAAGGTGTTCTGGCTTATGTTGCTTCAAGTGGGGAAGCTGTGGTGTTACCCTCCTCTACAGTACTGTACATATGCTCAGTCCGCTACCTGCCTGGCCCCCCCAGGCATTAAAGCTTTATTTAATAGAAGGCCAGTTCACAATGTTGGTAGGGTTCATAATAAGGAAGATATTAACAATGAAGACATGTATAGTAACCTAAAAATAGACATTAAGACATAGGCACATCTTGTACATAAATGAACATAGATAGTATCATTAATACATGAATATTAATACATTGTCACATAAAAATCATCTTAAAATTAATGTGTTTAGCTAGGTGCATGTTATTGTGTGTGTATAAGCTAACCTATGCTAAAGGTTCACACATTAATAAGGGGCCGTGTTGCTAGGCTGTGAAATAACAGTCCTATTCTTTTCAATACAACATAATTCAGTATACCTCAATAGTTCGTTCTTATACAACACATAAATATGATAGTACATGGCAGAAAGATAAGACAGTGGATAATAAACATTGGTACTCAGTTTTATTTTTTTTTTTCAATATATGGAGGAATCAAATTATATAATAAGGATGATTGAAGCCTATTCTCCTCGAATAACATAATAGTTGCACTTTTTCCGCAACAACTGATAATGAGGAGATGTTAAACAAGTCGACTTTAAATGAAATATGTTTAAAGGTGGAAAAGCTTATGTCATGTTGTCAAGCACGTTTATGTTTATTAGGCAAGGTAACGATTCCCTTGGATCGTTTTTCCTATGAGTCTGTTTCTTTATAGTAGCCTGTAACCATACCATGTGTAGGGTGATTAGGGTAAATTAATGTTAATTGTGTATCAGCAGGTAAGTATAGATAGTGGAAATTAAAATTGATGATGAAAAGAGATATTGATTAGTAATAGATATGAATGTACATGCATATAGGGCTTGATTAGTATTACTTTGATTCCAAGCAAGTGGAGATTTTGCATCCTTAGGAGATTTATATGCAACTTAAATGCAAAGAAATATGCAAGACAAACATCTATGAAGATATGCAACATGGCACTTGAAGTGTTGTGTGTCACTGATGACATCATCACTAAGTATAATACTTATTGGATGAAAATCGAATGTGAAAGGATTACTTCCATTTTCATAGGGAATTGGTGAAGTACGTAGCTTGGGAAAAACATTTTATCTTTTATGTGAATAATAATGGGATTATGATCTTGTAGTAATATACTACGCATGAATGTATAATAATATACCAAGTAGGTGTATGAAGATAATAAGTAAGATGGTATTTCATCATTGATTATACCATTATATTTCGTAGCTGTTGGAGTGATAATAATTGTGAGTTGATCTTACCTTAGTCGCAGTAAATATTCTCTTAAGAAATAAATGGTTGTCATTTCTCTCTGTTCCTCACCTGCAATTCATTTCCTGCTAATTCACAGAAATAAATAGAAGTCTAAAACATGATATGATTATTCCATATATGTAGTTCTTTTCATTCGTTGATCATGTAAAGTTATATAAATCGTATTTAATTTATGTGCAATGATTTGCACTCTAATACAGTATATACCTGTTACTTTATCTTATCTTGATTTGCAACGGCTTGTCCCGCAACCTTTTTATTTATGGGATAATGCTTGTATATTACTATCTAAGCCTTACCAAATAGTGTTGATGAAATTCCGCTTAAAATATCCCAATCACGCTCTGGGCTGTGATGATGGTTCTAAGCCATTATTTTTTTTTTTTGTATAATAAGCGAGCAATATTTTTGAGTCGCTGAATTCCTTCCTAGGGCGCCCAATGGTGACAGGACACCTTAGAATATAATACATTTAAATTGGGAACTTCATTTGTGTGATACCTGTCAAACAAAACTAGTGTATCATTAAATACCTTATCTGTACCCACTGCTCAATGGCAGAAAATTTATGTAATAAGTCAGATACCTTATAAAAATTAATGATAATATCGTTCTTCCCCAATATTTTATTATTTCCTTTTTCTCTTTTCAACTGTTTGATAAAATTGGAAACGAGAGCTCTCAGAATGTAGACATCATCTTTATCCGCTTGATGCACTTCATCGGAACTTGTAGGCGCCGCGAGTATAAACACGAAAACCGTTGTATAGGTTGATGTGGGCCACATCCGTAAGAAAAATTATTATATATCATTGGAAACCGATCGGAGTTTTTGTTTATAATTGTTTATATTATTATCATCAATAGTAGGGATAAAATTACTAGGAAGAGGAATTGTTAATGTTCAAGAGATATTGATTGGTTTCATATGTTGGGTGTTTGCGCGCTTTTACCAATTTCTTTATTCTCTTTACATAAACAATATCAACCGCCTGGTAAAATTATGCATTATTATAGGTTTATTACCTACTAAAGAAGTGTGAAGATTCGATCGGGTACCCGTTATCACTTGGAGTGAACATATTGAGTTATTTGTTTTATTATGTCGGCGATTACGCAATATTTCCATGCAAGCTCATAATTTGTTTTGTTATGTTGGCTATCATGCATTATTTTCATGCAATCTCATAATTTGTTTTGTTATGTTGGCTATCATGCATTATTTTCATGCAATCTCATAATTTGTTTTGTTATGTTGGCAATCACGCATTATTTTCATGCAAGCTCATAATTTGTTTTGTTATGTTGGCAATCACGCATTATTTTCATGCAAGCTCATAATTTGTTTTGTTATGTCATGATGAAATTGTTGAAATGCAACTCACTGTCGTTCAGTGTAGTTGTCCACGTTGTATCATGGCTTCTGTGTGGCAATTTTATATCATATGAAAGACGTATCCATACGCCATATAGTATTTCATGTGGAGTTTTTCCTTTTATTTCCGTATTTTGTAGTGTTTATTGACCGTCATATCGATGCAGTCTTCCCATGTGGAGGGATTTTCCTTGTTTCTGTGCCACGAAGTACTTCTAGTATTGTTACGGTGCTGCCGTTTTGTTAACCCATTAAATGCTAGGAGATATGGTAATACAAACGTTTGCTTAATGTCGTAGACATCAGATACCTTTTATAATATCGAGACATGTATATGGTCATATGAAGTTGGTTTTTATATATATATATGTGCACTTACCTTTGCGGTTTTTATCATAGTGTTGCCGCCACCAAATATCTAGAAAATGGTTAACCATTGGTAATACTTTATTTGTGTCCTGATACGGAATTGTTAAGGAAAGTAGATCTATTCCTACTACGTTCCATGATTCGTCCAGGATTAGGGATTCCCGTCATGGAACAGGTCCAAATGTATGGCCTTTATTTGCATTGTCTGCTTCGCACTGAGCGATATATGTGTTTCATCATCTACCCTTAGTTTATGCTAATGGTGTATTGTATGGAGAGTGGTTAGGTACCTATCTCTCCCAGGATGTCTTGCTGCTGTATTATGATATAAGGGTAATTAATACTGAGGGAATCATTATTTGTTGTATCACTATTTGATTGTTTTTTCGTCACGTTTCCTAAGTTTTCTGTAAATAATATCATCATGAAGGGAAAATATATTTAAGTGACTGGGTAATTTTGGGCCATTATTTTCATCCTCAGTTTTTAATGAATATTTTATTACATTCATCATAGAATTGTTTGCTAATGTTTACGAACCGCATTAAGGTCAAAGTCCATGGGTGTCCTCGGAACTAAAAGGACAAGATGACTGTTTAAGGGATCTACTACTTTATTAATCGTCCTAAAAGATAGTTAATATCAATATGCGGGAGAAATTCCTGAATTGTTAGACATTATCTGGCTAATTTTCCCGTTAGGGTTTGAGGTTATAGTAAGCCAAGGATCGTTTGATAATTTGCGAAAACATGTAAAGGATAGCCTAATATGATTTCTCTAAAAGTACGAAGTGCCCATAATATTGCTTTAAGTTTCCTGTTTTGTTACAGAGTAACGAGTAATCTGCGTACTTAATATTCTCTAAGCATAAGTACATACCTGACATAGACCCGTAGCTATCTCTTACATAAGTACAGCGCCGTAGCCTACTGAAGAAGCATCTGTACACTCCATAAAAGACAATGAATATTTGGGAACGTAAGAATTGAAGCTTACATTAATTAACCTTTAATGATTCAAAGCTTAGCTGTTTTTCTGGCATCCTTACAAAATTTGTATCTTTCTCGAGGGGATTATTTAGGTGTTTAGTTACTTGGGAAAATACTTTACAAAGATTCTATATAAGAACATAAGACCAAGAATGATTTTATGTTAGTAACATTTATTTAGAATAGTGAATACTCTCATTGCTCGTATTTTATCAGATTGTGCATGGAGCACAGGGGCGGTTAAATGGATAACCTAAAATGATAAGTTCCTGGTCAGAAACTGAGACATAGACATTTAAAGTTTGAAGCCTACCTAATGTAATCTCTGTATAACCTTCGTTATAGTTACTTACTATAAAAATAATCAAATCGTTGAGATTAGCGATGACTACGTTATTAATAAAACCAATACGAAAATTGATCATATGCTGAAATGTGGATGAAGCATTACATAAACCAAATGGTCTACGAATGTATTCATAATAACCATGGGAAGTATTAAATGTTGTAATGGGTTGAATTTTATCATCTAATGTTACTTGCCAGTTTCCACTGACCAAGTTTAATGTGGAGAATATCATAGGTTTTGTTTCACCAATGTTAGACAAAACATCTTAAAGGAGGGAGGGAATATTTATCTTTAAGTGTAGCATTATTTAATTTTTTCTGCAATCAATGACTGGCCTAAAATCACCATTATTTGTTTTTTTGAAACCAAAAACATTGAGCTGTTAAAATGGGAGTTAGAATTCTTAATAATGCCTTCATCCATCATTTCATTTAATATTTCGTTTACAACTTTCTGTGTACTATGCAGTACGGTAGTCTATATGCTCGAGTAAATGGGTTAAGGAGATGTTAGAGTAATGGTATATTTTTTCTAATAATTTACAGGTAGGGCAATCGCATTTCAATATGTGGCTAGTATAGTGATGAGATTATCACGATAAAGTGGAAAATCGCGTCCACTGACCAAATTTCTAAGTTGCTCCCTTACGACTATCTATTTATCCTTCGGTAAGAACCGATACAATATTTCCTTGTGGTATTGGTCTAACTTCCATCTGTACAGATCACATAGATATGTTCCTTTCTTTACATGAATATTGGTAAATGGTTTATTAATATCAGTGACATTTTCACTATTTACATTAGTTATGTAAATTAATCCCTGGTTATATATTATTTTACTAGTTCTATTAAGGATAGAACGGTAGTGTGTGGCTGTACATGAGATGGAAGATGTACCTTCAATTTATGGACGAAATTTGGAGTTAATATATTATTATATGCAGCAATGGCCTTTATGATAATGGGGTTATTTCCCTCATTTTCAATACGTATAGGGTTAACATTACCTGGACTTATATATTTTGGCCTGGACAATCCTGTATTTGAATACATTAATTCCTAAAATGTATTATTTTATGTTTAGGGTTTATTATTATGGTTTGTTTAATAAGGTATGATAAACCTAGTTTATAATTTCGTATTATATAAAATTCATTATGAATATGGTTAGTTCCCTTGGCTAACCGTACAGGAAGGGTTAGTTTCCCTAATACCTGTAATTTATTGCCTGTCATGGTTGACCATTCTATGTCACCTGTTCAATCTTGGTTTATAAATGCCGCTGGGGACCTAATTTGCTCAATTTGTTAAAGGAATTATCCGATAACAAGGAAACTGCGGCGCCTGTGTCTATCATTAAGGGGGTGTTACTATGTGATACTAGGACAGGGAATTATAGTATATTATTGGTAAATGCGACGACAGGGCCTACAGTTATATTTTCGGTATGTTTTAATATTGTGGCGGTC
>JAWQEG010001124.1:0-29145 GCA_033782935.1 Petrolisthes cinctipes | reverse complement strand
GGAAGTGGAGTGAAGGGAAGGAAGGAAGTGGAGTGAAGGAAGGAAGTGGAGTGAAGGGAAGGAAGGAAGTGGAGTGAAGGGAAGGAAGGAAGTGGAGTGAAGGGGAATGAAGTGGAGTGAAGGGAAGGAAGTGGAGTGAAGGGAAGGAAGGAAGTGGAGTGAAGGGAAGGAAGGAAGTGGAGTGAGGGGAATGAAGTGAAGGGAAGGAAGTGGAGTGAAGGGAAGGAAGGAAGTGGAGTGAAGGGAAGGAAGGAAGTGGAGTGATGGAAGGAAGGAAGTGGAGTGAAGGGAAGGAAGGAAGTGGAGTGAAGGGAAGGAAGGAAGTGGAGTGAAGGGAAGGAAGGAAGTGGAGTGAAGGGAAGGAAGGAAGTGGAGTGAGGGGAATGAAGTGAAGGGAAGGAAGTGGAGTGAAGGGAAGGAAGGAAGTGGAGTGAAGGGAAGGAAGGAAGTGGAGTGAAGGGAAGGAAGGAAGTGGAGTGAAGGGAAGGAAGGAAGTGGAGTGAAGTGAAGGAAGGAAGTGGAGTGAAGGGAAGGAAGGAAGTGGAGTGAAGGGAAGGAAGGAAGTGGAGTGAAGGGAAGGAAAGAGTGAGTGAAGGGAAGGAAAGAAGTGGAGTGAAGGAAGAAGGAAGTGGAGTGACAGGAAGGAAAGAAGTGGAGTGAAGAGAAGGAAGTGGAGTGAAGGAAGGAAGGAAGTGGAGTGAAGGAAGGAAGGAAGTGGAGTGAAGAAGGAGGAAGTGGAGTGAAGGGAAGGAAGTTGAGTGAATGAAAGGAAATGGAGTGAAGGAAGAGAAGGAAGGAAGGAAGTGGAGTGAAGATAAGGAAGGAAGTGGAGTGAAGGGAAGGAAGGAAGTGGAGTGAAGGGAAGGAAGGAAGTGGAGTGAAGGGAAGGAAGGAAGTGGAGTGAAGGGAAGGAAGGAAGTGGAGTGAAGGGAAGGAAGGAAGTGGAGTGAAGGAAGGAAGGAAGTGGAGTGAAGGGAAGGAAGGAAGTGGAGTGAAGGGAAGGAAGGAAGTGGAGTGAAGGGAAGGAAGTGGACGTGAAGGGAAGGAAGGAAGTGGAGTGAAGGAAGGAAGTAGGAGTGAAGGAAGGAAGGAAGTGGAGTGAAGGAAGGAAGTGGAGTGAAGGGAAGGAAGGAAGTGGAGTGAAGGGAAGGAAGGAAGTGGAGTGAAGGGAAGGAAGTGGAGTGAAGGAAAGGAAGGAAGTGGAGTGAAGGGAAGGAAGGAAGTGAGTGAATTAAGGAAGTGGAGTGAAGGGAAGGAAGGAAGTGGAGTGAAGGGAAGGAAGGAAGTGGAGTGAAGGGAAGGAAGGAAGTGGAGTGAAGGGAAGGAAGGAAGTGGAGTGAAGGGAAGGAAGTGGAGTGAAGGGAAGGAAGGAAGTGGAGTGAAGGAAAGGAAGGAAGTGGAGTGAAGGGGAAGGAAGGAAGTGGAGTGAAGGAAGGAAGTGGAGTGAAGGGAAGGAAGGAAGTGGAGTGAAGGGAAGAAGGAAGTGGAGTGAAGGAAGGAAGTGGAGTGAAGGGAAGGAAGGAAGTGGAGTGAAGGGAAGGAAGGAAGTGGAGTGAAGGGAAGGAAGGAAGTGGAGTGAAGGAAGGAAGTGGAGTGAAGGGAAGGAAGGAAGTGGAGTGAAGGGAAGGAAGTGGAGTGAAGGGAAGGAAGGAAGTGGAGTGAAGGGAAGGAAGGAAGTGGAGTGAAGGAAGGAAGTGGAGTGAAGGGAAGGAAGGAAGTGGAGTGAAGGGAAGGAAGTGGAGTGAAGGGAAAGGAAGGAAGTGGAATGAAGGGAAGGAAGGAAGTGGAGTGAAGGGAAGGAAGGAAGTGGAGTGAAGGGAAGGAAGGAAGTGGAGTGAAGGGAAGGAAGGAAGTAGAGTGAAGGGAAGGAAGGAAGTGGAGTGAAGGGAAGGAAATGGAGTGAAGGGAAGGAAGTGGAGTGAAGGTGAAGGAAGTGAAAGTGGAGTGAAGGGAAGGAAGGAAGTGAAGTGGAGTGAAGGGAAGGAAGGAAGTGAGTGAAGTGAAGGAAGGAAGTGGAGTGAAGGGAAGGAAGGAAGTGGAGTGAAGAGAAGGAAGTGGAGTGAAGGGAAGGAAATGGAGTGAAGGGAAGGAAGTGAAGTGGAGTGAAGGGAAGGAAGTGAAGTGGAGTGAAGGGAATGAAGGAAGTGGAGTGAAGGGAAGGAAGTAAAGTGGAGTGAAGGGAAGGAAGGAAGTGGAGTGAAGGGAAGGAAGTGAAGTGGAGTGAAGGGAAGGAAGGAAGTGGAGTGAAGGGAAGGAAGTGGAGTGAAGGGGAAGGAAGTGGAGTGCAGGGAAGGAAGTGGAGTGAAGGAAGGAAGGAAGGGAGTGGAGTGAAGGAAAGGAAGTGGAGTGAAGGGAAGGAAGGAAGTGGAGTGAAGGGAAGGATGGAAGTGGAGTGAAGGGAAGGAAGGAAGTGGAGTGAAGGGAAGGAAGGAAGTGGAGTGAAGGGAAGGAAGTGGAGTGAAGGGAAGGAAGTGAAGTGGAGTGAAGGGAAGGAAGAGAAGTGGAGTGAAGGGAAGGAAGGAAGTGGAGTGAAGGGAAGGAAGTGGAGTGAAGGGAAGGAAGTGGAGTGAAGTGGAGTGAAGGAAGGAAAGAAGTGGAGTGAAGGGAAGGAAGGAAGTGGAGTGAAGGGAAGGAAGGAAGTGGAGTGAAGGGAAGGAAGGAAGTGGAGTGAAGGGAAGGAAGGAAGTGAAGTGAAGGGAAGGAAGGAAGGAAGTGGAGTGAAGGAAGGAAATGGAGTGAAGGGAAGGAAGTGGAGTGAAGGGAAGGAAGTGAAGTGGAGTGAAGGGAAGGAAGTGGAGTGAAGGGAAGGAAGTGAAGTGGAGTGAAGGGAAGGAAGTGAAGTGGAGTGAAGGGATGAAGGAAGTGGAGTGAAGGGAAGGAAGTGAAGTGGATTGAAGGGAATGAAGGAAGTGGAGTGAAGAGAATGAAGGAAGTGGAGTGAAGGGAAGGAAGGAAGTGTAGTGAAGGGAAGGAAGGAGGAAGAGGAGTGAAGGAAGGAAGTGGAGTGAAGGAAGGAAGGAAGTGGAGTGAAGGGAAGGAAGTGGAGTGAAGGAAGGAAGGAAGTGGAGTGAAGGGAAGGAAGGAAGTGCAGTGAAGGGAAGGAAGAGAAGTGGAGTGAAGGAAGGAAGTGGAGTGAAGGGAAGGAAGGAAGTGGAGTGAAGGAAGGAAGTGGAGTGAAGGAAGGAAGGAAGTGGAGTGAAGGGAAGGAAGGAAGTGGAGTGAAGGAAGGAAGTGGAGTGAAGGAAAGGAAGGAAGTGGAGTGAAGGAAGGAAGGAAGTGAGTGAAGGAAGGAAGTGGAGTGAAGGGA
This sequence comes from Petrolisthes cinctipes, assembly GCA_033782935.1. Taxonomy (NCBI): domain Eukaryota; kingdom Metazoa; phylum Arthropoda; class Malacostraca; order Decapoda; family Porcellanidae; genus Petrolisthes; species Petrolisthes cinctipes. Next base: position 25,838 of record JAWQEG010001124.1, on the reverse strand, counting down.
AGGAAGGAAGTGGAGTGAGGGAAGGAAGGAAGTGGAGTGAAGGGAAGGAAGGAAGTGGAGTGAAGGGAAGGAAGGAAGTGGAGTGAAGGGAAGGAAGTGGAGTGAAGGGAAGGAAGGAAGTGGAGTGAAGGAAAGGAAGGAGTGGAGTGAAGGGAAGGAAGGAAGTGGAGTGAAGGAAGGAAGTGGAGTGAAGGGAAGGAAGGAAGTGGAGTGAAGGGAAGGAAGGAAGTGGAGTGAAGGAAGGAAGTGGAGTGAAGGAAGGAAGGAAGTGGAGTGAAGGGAAGGAAGGAAGTGGAGTGAAGGAAGGAAGTGGAGTGAGGGAAGGAAGGAAGTGGGAAGTGAAGGAAGTGGAGTGAAGGGAAGGAAGGAAGTGGAGTGAAGGGAAGGAAGGAAGTGGAGTGAAGGGAAGGAAGGAAGTGGAAGTGAAGGGAAGGAAGTGGAGTGAAGGGAAGAAGGAAGTGGAATGAAGGGAAGGAAGGAAGTGGAGTGAAGGGAAGGAAGGAAGTGGAGTGAAGGAAGGAAGGAAGTGGAGTGAAGGGAAGGAAGGAAGTGGAGTGAAGGGGAAGGAAGTGGAGTGAAGGGAAGGAAGGAAGTGGAGTGAAGGGAAGGAAGTGGAGTGAAGGGAAGGAAGGAAGTGGAGTGAAGGGAAGGAAGGAAGTGGAGTGAGGGAATGAAGTGGAGTGAAGGGAAGGAAGTGGAGTGAAGGGGAAGGAAGGAAGTTGGAGTGAAGGGAAGGAAGGAAGTGGAGTGAGGGAATGAAGTGGAGTGAGGGAAGGGAAGTGGAGTGAAGGGAAGGAAGGAAGTTGAGTTGACGGGAAGGAAGGAAGTGGAGTGAGGGCATGAAGAAGTGGAGTGAAGGGAAGGGAAGGAAGTGGAGTGAAGGGAAGGAAGGAAGTGGAGTGAAGGGAAGGAAGGAAGTGGAGTGAAGGGAAGGAAGGAAGTGCGAGTGAGGGAGAATGAGAGTGAAGGGAAGGAGAAGTGGAGCTGAAGGGAAGGAAGGCAGTGGAGTGAAGGAAGGAAGGAAGTGGAGTGACAGGGAAGGAAGGAAGTGGAGTGAAGGGAAGGAAGGAAGTGGAGTGAAGTGAAGGAAGGAAGTGGAGTGAAGGGAAGGAAGGAAGTGGAGTGAAGGGAAGGAAGTGGAGTGAAGGGAAGGAAAGAAGTGGAGTGAAGGGAAGGAAAGAAGTGGAGTGAAGGGAAGGAAAGAAGTGGAGTGAAGGGAAGGAAAGAAGTGGAGTGAAGAGAAGGAAGTGGAGTGAAGGAAGGAAGGAAGTGGAGTGAAGGAAGGAAGGAAGTGGAGTGAAGAAGGAGGAAGTGGAGTGAAGGGAAGGAAGTTGAGTGAATGAAAGGAAATGGAGTGAAGGAAGGAAGGAAGGAAGTGGAGTGAAGATAAGGAAGGAAGTGGAGTGAAGGGAAGGAAGGAAGTGGAGTGAAGGGAAGGAAGGAAGTGGAGTGAAGGGAAGGAAGGAAGTGGAGTGAAGGGAAGGAAGGAAGTGGAGTGAAGGGAAGGAAGGAAGTGGAGTGAAGGGAAGGAAGGAAGTGGAGTGAAGGGAAGGAAGGAAGTGGAGTGAAGGGAAGGAAGGAAGTGGAGTGAAGGGAAGGAAGTGGAGTGAAGGGAAGGAAGTGGAGTGAAGGGAAGGAAGTGGAGTGAAGGGAATGAAGGGAAGGAAGTGGAGTGAAGGGAAGGAAGTGGGTTGAAGGAAAGGTAGTGGAGTGAAGGAAAGGAAGGAAGTGGAGTGAAGGGAAGGAAGTGGAGTGAAGGAAGGAAGTGGAGTGAAGGGAAGGAAGGAAGTGGAGTGATGGGAAGGAAAGAAGTGGAGTGAAGGGAAGGAAGTGGAGTGAAGGGAAGGAAGTGGAGTGAAGGGAAGGAAGTGGAGTGAAGGGAAGGAAGGAAGTGGAGTGAAGGGAAGGAAGGAAGTGGAGTGAAGGGAAGGAAGTGGGTTGAAGGAAAGGAAGTGGAGTGAAGGAAAGGAAGGAAGTGGAGTGAAGGGAAGGAAGGAAGTGGAGTGAAGGGAAGGAAGTGGAGTGAAGGGAAGGAAGTGGAGTGAAGGGAAGGAAGGAAGTGGAGTGAAGGGAAGGAAGTGAAGTGAAGGGAAGGAAGGAAGTGGAGTGAAGGGAAGGAAGTGGAGTGAAGGGAAGGAAGGAAGTAGAGTGAAGGGAAGGAAGTGGAGTGAAGGGAAGGAAGTGGAGTGAAGGGAAGGAAGGAAGTGGAGTGAAGGGAAGGAAGTGGAGTGAAGGGAAGGAAGGAAGTGTAGAGAAGGGAAGGAAGGAAGTGGAGTGAAGGGAAGGAAGGAAGTGGAGTGAAGGGAAGGAAGTGGAGTGGAGTGAAGGAAGTGGAGATAAGAGAAGTAAGAAAGTGGAGTAAGAAGAATATATGATAAAAACGTAAGTGAAATAAAGAATAATTAGGAAAATAGATAGTAATAATAATAAGGATAAATAGATAAAGCAAGGAAGAGGAGGAATGAGAAGAATAATTAATGAAATAGAATAATTATTAACGAAAGAAATAGATAGTAATAATGAAGGATAAGTAGGAAAGAATAAGATAACGAGAGGAATAATAAAGAAACATAACAATACAGAATAAAGGAGTAATAAAAATAAGTAAGAATAGAAGGGTAGATAGGGAGGAAATAATAATAATAATAATAATAATAATAATAATAATAATAATAATAATAATAATAATAATAATAATAGTAATAATAATAACAATAATAATAATAATAGTAATAATAATACTAATAATAATAATATTAATAATAATAATAGTAATAATAATAATAGTAATAATAATAATAATAGTAATAATAATAATAATAATAATAATAATAATAATAATAGTAATAATACTAATACTAATAATAATAATAGTAATAATAATAATAATAGTAATAAAAATAATAATAATAGTAATAATAATACTAATACTAATACTAATAATAGTAAAGGGAATAATGAATAACTTAAAAAAATTTGAGAAGATGGGAAATGGGAGAAAGTAATAAAAATTATGGGAAGAGAAGGAGAAGAGAAATGATAAAGAAGGGGAAGAGAAAGGAGAAGAAAGTAACCGAATTGAGAAAGATAGAGAAAGGAGAGACAAGGATGGAAGAGAAATGAGAAATGATAAAGGAAGGGGAATAGAAGGAGGGAAGAGAAAGGAAGAGAAATAGAAATGATAAAGGAAGGGCAATAGAAGGATAGAAGAGAAAGGAACAGAAGTGAGAAAGATAAAGGAAGGGAACAGAAGGAGAGAAGATAGGGAATAGAGAAAAGATAAAGGAGAAGAGAAGGAGAGAAGAAAGGAAAAGAAATGAGAATAGATAATGAAAGAGGAGATAAGGATAGAAGAGAAAGGATGAGAAATGATAAAGAAAGAGGAAAGAAGAAAGGAATAGAAGGTAAAGAAGAGAGAATAGATAAAGAAAGAGGAGAGACGGAAAGAAGAGAAAGGAGAAGTGAGAATAGATAGAAAAATGCGATAGAAGGAGAGAAGATAGGAAATAGAAGTGAGAAAAGATAGAGAAATGGGAGGGAAGGAGAGAAAAGAAAGGAATAAATGAGAGAATAGATAAAGAAAGAGAATAGAAGAAAAGAAGAGAAAGGGAGAGAAATGATAAAGAAGGGGAAGAGAAGGAGAGAAGATAAAGGAATAGAAGTGAGTAAGATAAAGGAAGGGAATAGAAGGAGAAGAAAGGAAATTGAGAAAAGATGAAGGGGAAGAGAAGGATAAAAGAGAAAGGAAGAGAATTGAGAAATGATAATGGAAGGGAACAGATGGAAGGAGAGAAAGGAAGAGAAATGATAAAGGAAGGGGAATAGAAGGAGAGACGAAAGGAATAGAAGAGAGAATAGATAAAAAAAGGGAATAGAAGGAGAGAGAAGAGAAGTTAAGAGAAGTGAGAAAAGATAGAAAAATGGGAGAGAAGGATAGAAGAGAAAGAAGAGAAATGATAAATGATAAAGGAAGGGAAGAGAAGGAGAGAGGATAGGAAATAGAAGTGAGAAAAGATAGAGAAAGAGGAGAGAAGGATAGAAGAGAAAGGAAAAGATATGATAAAGAAGGAAATAGAAGGAGAAAAGATAGGAAATAGAGAAAAGATAAAGGGTAAGAGAAGGAGAGAAGAAAGGAAGAGAAATGAGAATAGATAATGAAAGAGGAGAGAAGGATAGAAGAAAAAGGAAGAGAAATGATAAAGAAAGGGAAGAGAAGGAAAGAAGAAGAAAGGAATAGAAGTAGAAATGATAAAGGAAGGGAATAGAAGGAGAGGAGAAAGGAATAGAAATGAGAAATGATAAAGGAAGGGAATAGAAGGAGAGGAGAAAGGAAATAGAAGCGAGAAAATATAAGGAAAGAGGAGAAAAGGAAAGAAGAGAAAGGAAGAGAAGTAGAAATGATAAAGGAAGGGAATAGAAGGAAAGGAGAAAGGAACAGAAATGAGAAATGATAAAGAAAGAGGGTAGGAGGAAGGAGGATAGGAAATAGAAGTGAAATGATAAAGAAAGGGAATAGAAGGAGAGAAGAGAAAGGAAGAGAAGTGACATAAGATAGAAAAATGGGAGAGAAGGAGAGAAAAGATAAAGAAAGAGGAGAGAAGGAAAGAAGAGAAAGGAAGAGAAATGATAAAGAAGGGGAAGAAAAGGAGAGAAAAGAAAGAAAGAGAAGTAAAAATGATAAAGGAAGGGAAGAGAAGGAGAGAAGATATGAAATAGAAGTGAGAAAAGATAATGAAAGAGGATAGAAGAAGAGGAGAGAAAGGAAGAGAAAAGAGAAATTATATAGAAAGGGAAGAGAAGGAGAGGAGAAAGGAAGATAAGTAAAATGATAAAGGAAGGGAATAGAAGGAGAGAACGATAGGAAATTGAGAAAAGATAATGAGGAAGAGAAGGAGAGAAAAGAAAGAAAGAGAAGTAAAAATGATAAAGGAAGGGAAGAGAAAGAGAGAAGAAAGGAATAGAAAGGAGAAATGATAAAGGAGGGGGAGAGAAGGAGAGAAGATACGAAATAGAGAAAAGATAAAGAAATGGGAGGGCAGAGAAAGAGAGAGAAATAAAAATGATAAAGAAGGGAAGAGAAAGAAAGAGAAATAAAAATGATAAAGAAGGGGAATAGAAGGAGGGAAGAAAGGAACAGCAGTGAGAAAGATAGAGAAAGGAGATTAGAAGGATAGAAGAGAAAGGAAGAGAAATGATAAAGAAGGGGAATTGAAGGATAGAAGAGAAAGGAAGAGAAATGAGAATAGATAATGAAAGAGGAAAGAAGGACAGAAGAAGAAAGGAACAGAAGTGAGAAAGACAGAGAAAGGGGAGAAAAGGATAGAAGAGAAAGAAGTAGAAGTGAAATGATAAAGAAAGGGGAATAGAAGGATAGAAGAGAAATGAGAAATGATAAAGAAAGAGGATAGGAGGAGAGGAGAGAAAGGAAGAGAGATGAGAAATGATAAAGGAGGGGAATAGAAGGAGAGGAGAAAGGAAGAGAAGTGAAATTATAAAGAAAGAAGAAGAGAAGGATAGAAGAAAAAGGAAGAGAGATGAGAAATGATAAAGGAAGGGAATAGAAGGAGAGACGAAAGGAACAGAGGAGAGAGAGAATAGAGAAATAATAAATGATAAAAAAAGGGGAGAGAAGGATAGAAGAGAAAGGAAGATACGTAGAGATGATAAAGGAAGAGAAATTATAACGTGATAAAGAAGGGGAAGAGAAGGAGAGAAGAGAGAGGAAGAGAGGATATAATAGATAGAGAAGGGGGATAGAAGAAGAGGAGAGAAAGGAAGAGAAGTGAGAAAAGATAAAGGAAGAGTATAGGAGGAGAGAAGAAAGGAAGAGAAATGATAAAAGAAGGGAAGAGAAGGAGAGAAGATAGAAAATGAGAAATGATAAAGGAAATTAATAGAAGTAGGGAAGAGGAAGGAAGAGAAAAAATAAAGGGGATGGGAAGGAGAGAAGAGAAAGGAAGAGAAGTAGGAATGATAAAGGAAGGGAAGAGAAGGAGAACAAAATAAAGGAATAGAGGAGATAATAGATAGAGAAGGGGAAGAGAAGGAGAGAGAAGATCGGAAATAGAAGTGAGAAAAAATAGAGAAATGGGAGGGAAGAGAAAGGAAGAGAAGTGAGAAAAAATAGAAAAATGGGAGAGAAGAGAAAAGAAAGGAGAGAAGATAGGAAATAGAGAAAAGGTAAAGGGTAAGAGAAGGAAAGAAGAGAAAGGAAGAGAAATGAGAAATGATAAAGGAAGGGAATAGAAGGAGAGGAGAAAGGAATAAAGTGAGAGGATAGAGAAGGGGGAAGAGAAGGAGAGAAGAGAAAGGGCGAGAGGAGAAAATAGATAAAGAAAAAGAATAGAATGAGAGAAGAGAAAGGAATAGAAGTGAGAAAGGATAAAGAAGGGGAAGAGAAGGAAACAAGAGAAAGGAAGAGAAGTAGAAATGATAAAGGAAGGGGAGATAAAGAGAGAAAAGAAAGAAAGAGAAGAAGAAATGATAAAGAAGGGAAGAGAAGGAGAGAGAAGAAAGGAATAGAGGAAAGAATAGATAAGGAAAGAGAATAGAAGAATAGAATAAAGGAATAGTAATGATAAATGATAAAGGAAGGGAATAGAAGGAGAGACGAAAGGAAGAGAATTGAGAAAAGATAGAGAAGGAGAGGAGTAAGGAATAGAAGTAAAATGATAAAGGAAGGGGATAGAAGGAAAGAAGAGAAAGGAAGAGAAATTATTAAGAAGAGGAGAGAAGGATAAAAGAGAAATGAATCAAAGAAAGAATAGATGGAGAAAGGGGGAGAGGAGGAGAGAAAAATATAAAAAGGGGAATAGAAGGAGAGAGAAGATAGGAAATAGAAGTGAGAGAAAATAGAGAAATGGGAAGAAAGAGAATTGAGAAAAGATAGAAAAATGGGAGAGAAGAGAAAAGAAAGGAATAGAGGAAATTTTAGATAGAGAAGGGGGAGAGGAGAGAAAAGAAAGGAATAGAGGAAAGAATTGATAAAGAAAGGGAAGAGAAGGAGAGACGAAAGGAACAGAGGAGAGAAAAGATAGAGAAGTGTGAGAGAAGAAGAAGAAGGATGAAAGAAAAAGGAAGAGAGGTAAGACATGATAAAGAGAGAGGAGAGACGGAAAGAAGAGAATGGAAGAGAAATGATAAAGGAAGGGAATAGAAGGAGAGAAAAGAAAGGAAGATAAATGAGAAAAGATAAAGAAAGAGGAGATACGGAAAGAAGAGAAAGGAAGAGAAATGATAAAGAAGGGGAAGAGAAGGATAGAAGAGAAAGGAAGAGAAATGAGAAATAGAGGAGAGAATGGATAAAGAAAGTGAATAGAAGGAGAGAAGATAGGAAATAGAAGTGAGAAAAAATGGAAAAATGGGAGAGAAGAAAAAGGAAGAGAAGTAGAAATGATAAAGGAAGGGAATAGAAAGAGAGAAGATAGGAAATAGAGAAAAGATAATGAAGGAGAATAGAAGGAGAGAAAATAAAGGAGTAGAGAGAATAGATAAAGAAAGGGAAGAGAAGGAGAGAAAAGAAAGGAAGAGAAATGAAAAATGATAAAGGAATGGAATGGAAGGAAGAGGAGAAAAGAATAGAACTGGAATGATAAAGATAGGGAATAGAAGGAGAGAAGAAAGGAACAGAAGTGAGAAAAATAGAGAAAGGGGAAGAGAAGGAAAGAAGAAAGGAAGAGAAATGAGAAATAATAATGGAAGGGAATAAAAGAGAGGAGAGAAAGGAAAAGAAATGAGAAATGATAAAGAAAGAGGAAAGAAGAAGAGGAGAGGAACAGAAGTGAGTAAGATAAAGAAAGGGGAATAGAAGGAGAAAAGAAGAGAAATGAGAAAAGATAGAAAAATGGGAGAGAAGGATGGAAGAGAAAGGAAGAGAAGTAAGAAATGATAAAGAGAGAGGAGAGACGGAAAGAAGAGAATGGAAGAGAAATGATAAAGGAAGGGAATAAAAGGAGAGAAGAGAAAGGAATAGTAATGATGAATGATAAAGAAGGGAAAGAGAAGGGGAGGAGAGAAAGGAAGAGAAATGATAAAGGAAGGGAGAGAAGGAGAGAAAAGAAAGAAAAAGAAGTAAACATGATTAAGGAAGGGAAGAGAAGGAGAGGAGAAAGGAATAGAAGTGAGAAAATATAAAGAAATGGGAGGGAAGAGAAAGAAAGAGAAGTGAGAAAAGATAGAGAAATGGGAGAGAAGGAGAGAAAAGAAAGGAATGGAGGAGAGAAAAGATTAAGAAAGGGAAGAGAAGGAGAGGAAAGAAAGGAATAGAGGAAAGAATAGATAAAGATAGGGGATAGAAGGAGAGAAGAGAAAGGAAGATAAATGAGAAATGATAAAGAAAGAGGAGAGACTTAAAGAAGAGAAATGAAGAGAAATGAGAAATGATAAAGGAATGGAATAGGAGGAGAGAAGATAGGAAATAGAAGTGAAATGATAAAGAAAGGGAATAGAGGAGAGAAGAGAAATGAGAAATGATAAAGAAAGAGGATAGGAGGAGAGAAGATAGGAAATAAAAGTGAAATTATAAAGAAAGGGAATAGAAGGAGAGAAGAGAAAGGAAGAGAAGTAGATATGATAAAGAAGGGGAATAGGAGAGACAAACGGAAGAGAAGTGAGAAAAAAAAGAAAAATAGGAGAGAAGGAGAGAAGGAGAGAAGAGAAAGGAAGAGAAATGATAAAGAAGGGGAAGAGAAGGAGAGAAGATAGGAATAGGAGAGAAAAGATAAAGAAAGAGGAGAGACGGAAGGAAAAGAAGTGAGAAAGATAGAGAAAGAGGAGAGAAGAAAGGAATAGAGGAGAGAATAGATAAAGAAAGGGAATGGAAGGAGAGGAGAAAGGAAGAGAAATGAGAAAATATACAAAAATGGGAGAAGAAGAAGAGAAGATAGGAATAGAAGAGAGAATATATAATGAAAGAGGAAAGAAGAGAATGGAAGAGAAATGATAAAGAAGGGGAAGAGAAGACGAGAAGAGAAAGGAAAATAAATTAGAAATGATAAAGGAGGGGAATAGAAGGAGAGAAGAAAGGAATAGAAGTGAGAATAGATAATGGAAGGGAATAGATGGAGTCTTAGAAGATAGGAAATAGAGAAAAGATAAAGGGGAAGAGAAGGAGATAAGAGAAAGGAAGATAAAGGAAGGGAATAGAAGGAGAGGAGAAAGGTGGAGAAGTAGAAATGATAAAGAAAGGGGAGAGAAGGAGAGAAGATAGGAAATAGAGAAAAGAAAAAGGGGAAGAGGAGGATAGAAGAAAGGAAGAGAAGTGAGAATAGATAATGAAAGAGGAAAGAAGGAGAGAAAAGAAAGGAATAAAGGAAAGAAAAGATTGAGAAAGGGAAGAGAAGGAGAGAAAAGAAAGGAAGAGAAATATAAATGATAAAGGATGGGAATAAAAGAGAGGAGAGAAAGGAATAGAAGTGCGAAAAGTTAATGAAAGAGGATAGAAGAAGAGGAGAGAAAAGGAAGAGAAATGAGAAATGATAAAGAAGGGGAAGAGAAGGAGAGAAAAGAAATGAATAGGAGAGAATAGATATAGAAAGAGAATAGAAGGAAGAGGAGAAAGGAATAGAAGTGAAATGATAAAGAAAGGGAAGAGAAGGAGAGAGGATAGGAAATAGGAAAGAGGAGAGAAAGGAAGAGAAATGATAAATAAGGGTAAGAGAAGGAGAGAAAATAAAGAAAAAGGAAGAATAAAGACAGATGGAAGAAAGGAATAGGAAATAGGAAAAAATTACAGTGAGAGGGAGGAAAGAGAGAGTAGTGAGAGGGTGGAAAGAGAGAGTAGTAAGAGGGAGGAAAGAGAGAGTAGTGAGAGGGAGGAAAGAGAGAGTAGTGAGAGGGAGGAAAGAGAGAGTAGTGAGAGGGAGGAAAGAGAGAGTAGTGAGAGGGTGGAAAGAGAGAGTAGTGAGAGGGAGGAAAGAGAGAGTAGTGAGAGAGAGGAAAGAGAGAGTAGTGAGTGAGAGGAGAGAGAGAGTAATGAGAGGGTGGAACGAGAGAGTAGTGAGAGGGTGGAACGAGAGAGTAGTGAGAGGGAGGAGAGAGAGAGTAGTGAGAGGGAGGAAAGAGAGAGTAGTGAGAGGGAGGAGAGAGAGAGTAGTGAGAGGGAGGAAAGAAAGAGTAGTGAGAATAGTGAGAGGGAGGAAAGAGAGAATAGTGAGAGGGAGGAAAGAGAGAGTAGTGAGAGGGAAGAAAGAGAGAGTAGTGAGAGGGAGGAAAGAGAGAGTAGTGAGAGGGAGGAAAGAGAGAGTAGTGAGAGGGAGGAAAGAGAGAGTAGTGAGAGGGAGGAAAGAGAGAGTAGTGAGAGGGAGGAAAGAGAGTGTAGTGAGAGGGAAGAAAAGGAGAGTAGTGAGAGGGAGGAAAGAGAGTAGTGAGAGGGAAGAAAAAGAGTAGTGAGGGGAGAGAATAATAGTGAGAGGGAGAAATAAGAATAGTGAGTAATAACTGATAGAGAAAGAGAATAGAAGGAGAGAAGAAAGGAATAGTAATGAGAAATGATAAAGAAAGGTAAGAGAAGGAGAGAGGATAGGAAATAGAAGTGAGAAAAGATAATTAAAGAGGAGAAAGAGGAAGAGAAATGATAAATAAGGGGAAGAGAAGGAGAGAAAAGAAAAGAATAGTGAAGAGAAGAGATAAAGAAATAGAATAGAAGGAGAGAAGAAAGGAAATAGAAGTGAGAAAAGATAGAGAAATGGGAGAGAAAATGATAAAAGAAGGGAATAGAGGAAATAAAAGATAAAGAAAGAGGAAGAAGAAAGACAGATGGAAGAAAGGAATAGGAAATGGGAAAAAAACAGCAGTGAGAGGGAGGAAAGAGAGAGTAGTGAGAGGGAGGAAAGAGAGAGTAGTGAGAGGGAGGAAAGAGAGAGTAGTGAGAGGGAGGAAAGAGAGAGTAGTGAGAGGGAAAAAGGAGAGGGAGAGTAGTGACAGGGAGGAAAGAGAGAGTAGTGAGAGGGAGGAAAGAGAGAGTAGTGAGAGGGAGGAAAGAGAGAGTAGTGACAGGGAGGAAATAGAGAGTAGTGTGAGGGAGAAAAGAGAGAGTAGTGAGAGGGAGGAAAAAGAGAGTAGTGAGAGGGAGGAAAGAGAGAGTAGTGAGAGGGAGGAAAGAGAGAGTAGTGAGAGGGTGGAAAGAGAGAGTAGTGAGAGGGAGGAAAGAGAGAGTAGTGAGAGGGAGGAAAGAGAGAGTAGTGAGAGGGAGGAAAGAGAGAGTAGTGAGAGGAAGGAAAAAGAGAGTAGTGAGAGGGGAAATGCATGCAGTGAGAGGAAAAAATGTCTTTGGAGGAAGGAAGGAAGGAAGGAAGGAAGGAATGAAGGGAGGAAGGAATGAAGGGAGGAAGGAATGAAGGGAGGAAGGAAGGAAGGAAGAGTAATGTACAGAAGGAAGGAAGGAAGGAAGAGTAATGTGCAGAAGGAAGGAAGGAAGGAAGAGTAATGTACAGAAGGAAGGAAGGAAGGAGGGAAGGAAGGAAGGAAGGACGAGTAATGTATAGAAGGAAGGAAGGAAGTAATAGTAATGTACAGAAGGAAGGAAGAGTAATGTACAGAAGGAAGGAAGGAAGAGTAATGTACAAAAGGAAGGAATGAAGGATGGAAGAGTAATGTACAGAAGGAAGGAAGGAATGAAGAGTAATGTACAAAAGGAAGGAGGGAAGGAATGAAAGAATAAAGGAAGGAAGGAAGGAAGGAATAATAATGTATTTAAGGAAGGAAGGAAGGAAGGAAGGAAGAGCAATGTACAATAGGAAGGAAGGAAGGAAGGAAGGAAGAGTAATGTACAAAAGGAAGGAAGGAAGGAAGAGTAAGGTACAGAAGGAAGGAAGGAAGGAAGAGTAATGTACAGAAGGAAGTAAGGAAGGAATGAAGGAAGAGTAATGTACAAAAGGAAGGAGGGAAGGAATGAAAGAATAAAGGAAGGAAGGAAGGAAGGAAGAGTAATGTACAGAAGGAAGGAAGGAAGAAAGGAAAGAAGGAAGAGTAATGTACTATAGGAAGGAAAGAAGGAAGGATGGAAGAGTAAAATATAGAAGAAAGGAAGGAAGGAAGAAGATAATTACTGAAATATACAAGAACGAGACAAAGAGGAATAGGGAAAAGGATAGATAGGAAACGAATACTTAAATGCCAGAAAATCCGTTATGTTCGTTAAATCCGTTAAATCAGTTATGTTCGTTAAATCCGTTATAGGAGGAGAGATAAGTATGAGAGCTGAAGTGAAGAGTGAGAGGAAGAAATAATTTGAGTGACAGGAAGAAATAATTTGAGTGAGAGGAAGAAATAATTTGAGTGAGAGGAAGAGATAATTGAGTGAGAGAAAGAGAATTTTGAGAGATGAAATGAAGAGTGAGAGGAGAAAATGATTTGAATGAGAGGAAGAAAGAGGAGTGAGAGAAAATTACTTCGTGTGAGAGGAAGGAAAAATTTGAGTGAGAGGAGGAAATAATTTGAGTGAGAAGCAAATATCATTTGAGTGAGAGGAAGAGATATTTGAGTGAGAGGAAGAAATAATTTGAGTGAGAGCAAGAAAGAGCTGTGTGAGAGAAAAAAATAACTTGAGTGAGAGGAAGGAATAATTTGAGTGAGAGGAAAAAATGATTTGAGTGAGAGGAAGGAATAATTTGAGTGATAGGAAGGAATAATTTGAGTGAGAGGAAAAAATTATTTGAGTGAGAGGAAGAAATTGTGAGAGGAAGGAATAATTTGAGTGAGAGGAAGGAATAATTTGAGTGAGAGGAAGGAATAATTTGAGTGAGAGGAAAAAATAATTTGAGTGAAAGGAAGAAAGAGCAGTGTGAGAGGAAGAGAGAATAGTGAGAGGGAGGAAAGAGAGAGTAGTAAGAGGTAGGAAAGAGAGAGTAGTGAGAGGGAGGAAAGAGAGTAGTGAGGGGAGAGAAAAATATTGAGAGGGAGAAATAAGAATAGTGAGAGGGAGGAAAGTGAGAGTAGTGAGATGGGAAATAATAATATTGAGAGGGAGAAATAAGAGAGTAGTGAGAGCAAGAAGTAAAGTGAGAGGGAAAAAGGAGAGAGTAGTGAGAGGGAGGAAAGTGAGAGTAGTGAGAGGGGAAATAATATTGAGAGGGAGAAATAAGAGGGTAGTGAGAGCAAGGAGAAAATGAGAGGGAAATAGGAGAGAGTAGTGAGTGGGAGAAAGAGGAGAAATGTGAGAGGGAGGAAAAGAAGATAAGTGAGAGGGAGGAAAGAGAGAGTAGTGAGAGGGAGGAAAGAGAGAGTAGTGAGAGGGAGGAAAGAGAGAATAGTAAGAGGGAGGGAAGAGAGAGTCGTGAGAGGGAGGGAAGAGAGAGTAGTGAGAGGGAGGGAAGAGAGAGTAGTGAGAGGGAGGAAAGAGAGAGTAGTGAGAGGGTGGAAAGAGAGAGTAGTGAGAGGGTGGAAAGAGAGAGTAGAGAGAGGGTGGAAAGAGAGAGTAGTGAGAGGGTGGAAAGAGAGAGTGGTGAGAGGGAGGAAAAAGAAGAGTAGTGAGAGGGAGGAAAAAGAAGAGTAGTGAGAGGGAGGAAAAAGAAAAGTGAGAGGGATGGTAAGAAGAAAAGTGAGAGGGAGGAAAATGAGAGTAGTGAGAGGGGAAATGCATGCAGTGAGAGGAAAAAATGTCATTGAAGGAAGAAAGGAAGAAAGGAAGGAAGGAAGAAGGAAGGAAAGAAGGAAGGAAGAAAAGAAAGAAGAAAAGAAAGAAGAAAGGAAAGAAGGAAGGAAGGAAGGAATGAAGGAAGGAAGAGTAATGTACAAACGGAAGGAAGGAAGGAAGGAAGGAAGAAAGATTATTGTACCAAAGATAGGAGGGAAGGAAGGAAGGAAGGAAGGAAGGAAGGAAGAGTAATGTACAAAAGGAAGGAAGGAAGGAATGAAGGAAGGAATGAAGAGTAATGTACAGAAGGAAGGAAGGAAGGAAGGATGAGTAATGTATAAAAGGAAGGAAGGAAGGAAGGCAGAGCAATGTACAATAGGAAGGAAGGAAAAAAGGAAGGAAGAGTAATGTACAGAAGGAAGGAAGGAAGGAAGGAAAGAAGGAAGGAAGGAAGGAAGGAAGGGAGGAAGAGTAATGTACAAAAGGAAGGAAGGAAGGAAGGAAGAGTAATGTACAGAAGGAAAGAAGGAAGAAAGGAAGGAAGGAAGAGTAATGTACAAAAGGAAGGAAGGAAGGAAGGAAGGAAGGAAGGAAGGAAGGAAGGAAGGAAGGAAAGAAGGAAGAGTAATGTAAAGAAGGAAGGAAGGAAGTAAGGAAGGAAGAATGAAGGAAGGAAGGATGAAGGAAGGAAGGAAATAAGGAAGGAAGAGTAATGTACAGAAGGAAGGAAGGAAAAAAGGAAGAGTAATGTACAGAAGGAAGGAAGGAATGAAGGAAGGAAGAGTAATATACAGAAGGAAGGAAGGAAGGAAGAGTAATGTACAAAAGGAAGGAAGGAAGGAATAGTAATGTATAGAAAGAAGGAAGGAAGGAAGGAAACAAGAAAGAGTAATGAACAGAAGGAAGGAAGGAACGAAGGAATAGTACCGTAATGTACAGAAGTAAGGAAGGAAAGAAGGAAGGAAGAGCAATGTATAGAAGAAGGAAGGAAGGAAGAGCAATGTATAGAAGAAGGAAGGAAGGAAGGAAGGAAGAGTAAAATATAGAAGAAAGGAAGGAAGGAAGAAGATAATTACTGAAATATACAAGAACAAGACAAAAAGGAATTGGGAAAAGGATAGATAGGAAACGAATACTTAAATGCCAGAAAATCCGTTAAATCAGTTATGTTAGTTAAATCCGTTAAATCAGTTATGTTCGTTAAATCCGTTGTAGGAGGAGAGATAAGTATGAGAGCTGAAGTGAAGAGTGAGAGGAAGAAATAATTTGAGTGAGAAAGAAATAATTTGAGTGAGAGGAAGAAATAATTTGAGTGAGAGGAAGAAATAATTTGAGTGAGAGGAAGAGATAATTGAGTGAGAGAAAGAGAAGTGTGAGAAATTAAATGAAGAGTGAGGGGAGAAAATTATTTGAAAGAGAGGAAGAAAGAGGATTGAGAGAAAATTAATTTGTGTGAGAGGAAGGAAAAATTTGAGTGAGAGGAGGAAATAATTTGAGTGAGAGGCAAATATAATTTGAGTGAGAGGAAGAAATAATTTGAGTGAGAGCAAGGAATAGTTTGAGTGAGTGCAAGAAAGAGCAGTGTGAGAGGAAGAAATAATTTGAGTGAGAGGATGAAATAATTTGAGTGAGAGGATGAAATAATTTGAGTGAGAGGAAGGAATGATTTGAGTGAGAGGAAGGAATGATTTGAGTGAGTGCAAGAAATAGCAGTGTGAGAGGAAGAAATAATTTGAGTGAGAGGTAGAAATAATTTGAGTGAGAGGAAGGAATGATTTGAGTGAGAGGGAGGAATAATTTGAGTGAGAAAAAAAAAATTTGAGTGAGAGCAAGAAGTAATATTCGTGAGAGGGAGGAATAATTTGAGTGAGAGGCAGAAATAATTTGAGTGAGAGGAAAAAATAATTTGAGTGAGAGCAAGAAGTAATATTCGTGAGAGGCAGAAATAATTTGAGTGAGAGGAAAAAATAATTTGATTGAGAGGAAAAAATAATTTGAGTGAGAGGAAGGAATGATTTGAGTGAGAGGAAGGAATAATTTGAGTGAGAGGAAGGAATAATTTGAGTGAGAGGAAGGAATAATTTGAGTGAGAGGAAGAAAGAGCAGTGTGAGAGGAAGAAATACTTTGAGTGAGAGGAAGGAATAATTTGAGTGAGAGGAGGGGATATTTGAGTGAGAGTAAGAAAAAATCTGCTTGAGAGCAAGAAAGAGTTGTGTGAGAGGAAAAAATAACTTGAGTGAGAGGAAAGAATAATTTGAGTGAGAGGAAGAAATAATTTGAGTGAGAGCAAGGAATAGTTTGAGTGAGTGCAAGAAAGAGCAGTAGTGAGAGGAAGAAATCATTTGAGTGAGAGGGAGGAATAATTTGAGTGAGAGGAAGAAATAATTTGAGTGAGAGGAAGAAGTAATTTGAGTGAGAGGAAGGAATGATTTGAGTGAGAGGAAGGAATGATTTGAGTGAGAAGAAAAAATGAAATAATTTTAGCGAGAGGAAAAAATAATTTGAGTGAGGAAAAAATAATTTGAGTGAGAGAAAGAAATAATTTGAGTGAGAGCAAGAAATAGTTTGAGTGAGAGCAAGAAAGAGCAGTGAAAGGAAGAAATAATTTGAGTGAGAGGAAGAAATAATTTGAGTGAGAGGAAGAAATAATTTGAGTGAGAGGAAGGAATAATTTGAGTGAGGGGAAGGAATAATTTGAGTGAGAGGGAGGAATAATTTGTGTGAGAGGAAGAAATAATTTGAATGAGAGGAAGAAATAATATGAGTGAGAGGAAGGAATAATTTGAGTGAGAGGAAGAAATAATTTGAGTGAGAGGAAGGAATGATTTGAGTGAGAGGAAGAAGTAATTTGAGTGAGAGGAAGGAATCATTTGAGTGAGAGGAAGAAATAATTTGAGTGAGAGGAAGGAATAATTTGAGTGAGAGGAAGGAATAATTTGAGTGAGAGGAAGAAATAATTTGAGTGAGAGGAAGAAATAATTTGAGTGAGAGGAAGAAATAATTTGAGTGAGAGGAAGGAATAATTTGAGTGAGAGGAAGGAATAATTTGAGTGAGAGGAAGGAATAATTTGAGTGAGAGGAAGAAATAATTTGAGTGAGAGGAAAAAATAATTTGAGTGAGAGGAAGGAATAATTTGAGTGAGAGGAAGGAATAATTTGAGTGAGAGGAAGGAATAATTTGAGTGAGAGGAAGGAATAATTTGAGTGAGAGGAAGGAATAATTTGAGTGAGAGGAAGAAATCATTTGAGTGAGAGGAAGGAATAATTTGAGTGAGAGGAAGAAATAATTTGAGTGAGAGGAAGAAATAATTTGAGTGAGAGGAATTAATAAT
The DNA here is from genome assembly GCA_033782935.1 of Petrolisthes cinctipes. Lineage (NCBI taxonomy): Eukaryota > Metazoa > Arthropoda > Malacostraca > Decapoda > Porcellanidae > Petrolisthes > Petrolisthes cinctipes. Next base: position 8,932 of record JAWQEG010001124.1, on the reverse strand, counting down.
GTGATTGAGAGGAAGGAATAATTTGAGTGAGAGGAAGGAATAATTTAGTGAGAGGAAGGAATAATTTGAGTGAGAGGAAAAATAATTTGAGTGAGAGGAAAATATAAATAATTTGAGTGAGAGGAAGAAAGAGCAGTGTGAGAGGAAGAGATAATTTGAGTGAGAGGAAAAAATAATTTGAGTGAGAGGAAGATATAAATAATTTGAGTGAGAGGAAAAAATGAAATAATTTGAGTGAGAGGAAGGAATAATTTGAGTGAGAGGAAGGAATAATTTGAGTGAGAGGAAGGAATAATTTGAGTGAGAGGAAGGAATAATTTGAGTGAGAGGAAAAAATAATTTGAGTGAGAGGAAGGAATCATTTGAGTGAGTGGAAAAAAATTTGAGTGAGAGGAAGAAAGAGCAGTGTGAGAGGAAGAAATAACTTGAGTGAGAGGAAAGAATAATTTGAGTGAGAGGAAAAAATAATTTGAGTGAGGAAAAAATATTTTGAGTGAGAGGAAGAAATAATTTGAGTGAGAGCAAGGAATAGTTTGAGTGAGTGCAAGAAAGAGCAGTGTAAGAGGAAGAAATAATTTGAGTGAGAGGAAGAAATAATTTGAGTGAGAGGAAGAAATAATTTGAGTGAGAGCAAGGAATAGTTTGAGTGAGTGCAAGAAAGAGCAGTGTGAGAGGAAGAAATAATTTGAGTGAGAGGAAGAAATAATTTGAGTGAGAGGAAGGAATGATTTGAGTGAGAGGGAGGAATAATTTGAGTGAGAGGAAGAAATAATTTGAGTGAGAGGAAGAAAGAGCAGTGTGAGGGCAAGAAATAATTTGAGTGAGAGGAAAAAAAGAAATAATTTTAGCGAGAGGAAAAAATAATTTGAGTGAGAGCAAGAAGTAATATTCGTGAGAGGAAGGAATAATTTGAGTGAGAGGAAGGAATAATTTGAGTGAGAGGAAGAAATAATTTGAGTGAGAGGAAGGAATAATTTGAGTGAGAGGAAGAAATCATTTGAGTGAGAGGAAGGAATAATTTGAGTGAGAGGAAAAAATAATTTGAGTGAGAGGAAGAAATAATTTGAGTGAGAGGAATTAATAATGTGAGTGAGAGGAAGGAATAATTTGAGTGAGAGGAAGGAATAATTTGAGTGAGAGGAAGAAATCATTTGAGTGAGAGGAAGGAATAATTTGAGTGAGAGGAAAAAATAATTTGAGTGAGAGGAAGAAATAATTTGAGTGAGAGGAATTAATAATGTGAGTGAGAGGAAGGAATAATTTGAGTGAGAGGAAGGAATAATTTGAGTGAGAGGAAAAAATAATTTAAGTGAGAGGAAGGAATAATTTGAGTGAGAGGAAGGAATAATTTGAGTGAGAGGAAGGAATAATTTGAGTGAGAGGAAGGAATAATTTGAGAGAGAGGAAAAAATAATTTGAGTGAGAGAGAAGAAATAATTTGAGTGAGAGCAAGGAAGAGAGCAAGGAAGAGCAGTGTGAGAAGAAGAAATAATTGAGTGAGAGAGAAGAAATAATTTGAGTGAGAGGAAGGAATAATTTGAGTGAGAGGAAGAAATAATTTGAGTGAGAGGAAGAAATAATTTGAGTGAGAGGAAAGAAAGAGCAGTGTGAGGGCAAGAAATAATTTGAGTGAGAGGAAAAAAAGAAATAATTTTAGCGAGAGGAAAAAATAATTTGAGTGAGAGCAAGAAGTAATATTCGTGAGAGGAAGGAATGATTTGAGTGAGAGGGAGGAATAATTTGAGTGTGAGAGGAAGAAATCATTTGAGTGAGAGGAAAAAATAATTTGAGTGAGAGGAAGGACTAATTTGAGTGAGAGGAAGAATAATTTGAGTGAGAGGAATTAATAATGTGAGTGAGAGGAATTAATAATGTGAGTGAGAGGAATTAATAATTTGAGTGAGGAAGAATAATTTGAGTGAGAGAAAAATAATTTGAGAGGAAGTAACAATTTGAGTGAGAGGAAGAAAGAGCAGTGTGAGAGGAAAAAATTTGAGTGAGACGGTAAGAATAATTTGAGTGAGAGGAATATATTATTTGAGTGAGAGCAAGAAATATTTGAGTGAGAGGAAAAAAAGAAATAATTTGAGCGAGAGGAAAAAATAATTTGTGACGAGGAAGAAATAATTCTGAGTGAGAGGAAGAGAAGTGTGAGAGATGAAATGAAGAGTGAGAGGCGAAAATTATTTGAATGAGAGGAAGAGGCAGTGAGAGGAAGGAAAAATCTTGAGTAAGAGGAAGGAATCATTTGAGTGAGTGGAAAAATAATTTGAGTGAGAGGAAAGAAAGAGCAGTGTCGAGAGGTAAAAAAAAATGAGTGAGAGGTAAAATAATTTGAGTGAGAGGAACTAAATAATTTGAGTGAGAGCAAAGAAAGCGCAATGTCGAGAGGAAGATATAATTTGAGTGAGAGGAAAAGAACATGAGGTGAGAGGAAAGAATAATTTAAGTGAGAGGAAGAGAAATTTGAGTGAGTGAAAGAGATCATTTGAGTGAGAGGAAGAAATAATTTGAGCTGTGAGAGGAAAAAACGTATTAAGAGAAGGAGAAATAAATGAGAGAGAGAGAGAGAGAGAGAGAGAGAGAGAGAGACAGAGAGAGAGAGAGAGAGAGAGAGAGAGAGAGAGAGAGAGAGAGAAGAGATGGGAGAGAGTAGAGAGAGAGAGAGAGAGAGAGGAGAGAGAGGTCAGAGAGAGAGAGAGAGGAGAGAGACAGACAGAGAGAGAGAGAGACAGAGACTGAGATGAGAGAGACAGATGAGAGAGAGACGATTGAGATGACGAGAAGAGAGAGAGAGTGAGATGAGAGAGAGAGAGAGAGAGATTAAACATTAAATATCTGTGTGTGTGTGTTCTTTACTACTGTATAAGTGGAAAATACCTGTACAAAAAAAGTTTCTGTTTGATGAATGTAGGTAGAGATATGAGTCGTGCAGGAAATTGATCTGTTGTTGTGAAACCCTCTTATTAAAGAAATACAATTGACACACACAGAGACAGAGAGAGAAAGACAGACGTGTTATTTAGCGTCACACAGCCATGATTACCAGGAAGTTTTTGAAGCTGATATTTATACGATATTGAGCAAAAGTATTATTATTATTATTATTTATAATATATATATATCTCAGATGCATGACTATGAGACCGACCAAGATGAAAGAAACCTCGGGTGAAAATTGTGTTCTTTTGTGAGATAAATATGTGGAGCGTGCAACGTGAAATGAACTTGGCAAATGAGGAGAAAAATAAATGAGAAATAATGCAGACAGACAAAAAAAAAAAAAAAAAAAAAAAAAATTGAAGTGAAAGGGTGAAACAATGTCTGATTTTGGAAATATTTAAGAGTATCGTGATTTAACAGTCTGGGAGAGAAGGTGAAAAATGAAAAATGGAAAAATGGAAAATGGAATATATACGTGTCTTATATTATAATTATATGGTCTTAATGATAGGTAAAAGAGGAGTTGGGTTGTTTGTGGCAAGAATAGTGGTCTCCATATGGCAAACAGTGATGGATGTATGTATATGTGTGTGTGTGTGTGTGTGTGTGTGTGTGTGTAAGTAGTTGTGAATTCTTAACTATGTGTGTGTGTGTGTGTGTGTGTGTAAAGTAGTTGCTGAATTCTCAACTCTGTCTGTGTGTGTGTGTGTGTGTGTAAAGTAGTTGTGAATTCTCAACTCTGTGTGTGTAGTGTGTAAAGCAGTTGTGAATTCTCAACTCTGTGTGTGTGTGTGTAAAGTAGTTGTGAATTCTCAACTGTGTCTGAGAGAGAGAGAGAGAGAGAGAGAGAGATGAGAGGTAGAGAGAGAGAGAGAGAGAGAGAGAGAGAGAAGCAAACAGGCAGTCATGCATGGAGAGAGAACAATTGCCAATAAGACAAGATCAAACATACGTACAATTCACACGGTGGGGAAGGGAAGGGAGGGGAGGCGAAGGGAAGGGAGGGGAGGGGAAGGGGGGGGAAGGGAGGGGAGGGGGAAGGGAAGGGAGGGGAGGGAAGGGGGGAAAGGGGGGGAAAGGGAGGGGAAGGGGAGGGGAGGGGAGGGGAAGGGGATAGGAAGGGATGGTGGGGGAAAGGAAGGGATGGTGGGGGATGGAGTGGAGGAGAGGGAAAGAAAGTGACTGAAGGGAAGGGAGGGAGGGGAGAGGAGGGGAGGAAGGGAAGGGAGAGGGAGGGGAAGGAATGGTGGGGAAGGGGGGGGGGTTGTGTTGAGAAATGATTGTTGCATGTGTTAAACTAATTCGACCGACAGCAGTTATAGTGGAGTGGAGTGGAGTGAAGAGCTGCGATGGATGGGTGACTTCTCGTTGTTAAAAGTCCATTACATCACGTCAATGGGAAAAAAAATTGAGAAAAAGAAAGAATGGAGAATACTTACAACTAACCCGTTTCAGTGAGAGGCAATAATTGAGACCTCTCGTATTTCCATGCATCTATCTATCTATCTATCTAACAATGATCGCCCACATTGTATTTCGATTTCCACTTGTAGCTCTAGGTATACTCTTACTCTCAAATGGACAGATTGTACAGATTAACTAACAGTGGTGAAATGTTGGCAGGGTTAACTAATTATTGTAAAGGGGAGTCAGCGTGTAATAATATTGGTCCAGGTATATGTGTGTGTAGTATGGACGGTTACGGGTGTGGAATAATACTGGGGTTGAAGCGAAAGAATAGGAGAAGATATTGAAACACGTGTAAGGCAAGATATAGAAACAAGTGTAAGATATTGAAACACGTGTAAGGCAAGATATAGAAACAAGTGTAAGATATTGAAACACTGTAAATTATAGAAACACGTAAGAAAATATAGAAACACAGGTAAGGCAAACTATATAAACACGAGTAAGGCAAGATATGATATAAAGAGTCTGGGTCTTAATCAAAAGTTCAGCACCACAGCTACTGACTAACAAAGAAACTTAAAATAAACTATAACTTAATGGTGAGACAGGATCAGAGAAGACAGTGTTGATGTTTTGAAAATGCTTTAGAGTAACCATAGATAAACTTAAAATAAACTATAACTTAATGGTGAGACAGGATCAGAGAAGACAGTGTGGATGTTTTCAAAATGCTTTAGTTTAATGTCTAAGATTTGGCTGGACTCTAGTTGACCAAGATGGAAAGGAGTCGTAACATACAGCAAGCTTAGGGGACAGGACACTGCATGGAGCCCCCCAGCAGAGCAAGTATACAGCTTGGAAAACAAACATTCACTTCTAGAAATTTTCAGTAGAAGGGTTTTGTGGAATAAAAGTAGGTGGCACGTTTCTGATATAGAGAAACACTTTAACGACAAGACTGCATGCAGGCGAAGCAAGTCCCATGACGCCAAGACGGTAGTACAGTACAGTATAGTGTGTATATAGAAAGTCATTAATGGAGCTGAGAATGGATGTTACAGGAGATGGAAATACAGAAAGAACAAACAGACATTTATTTTAGATGATAATCATGATGCTAGCAGAGTGTAGTAATAGTAATAGTAGTAGTAGTGTAGCCAGGGGTAATGGGTAGGTTGGTGGGGTCCTCTCCTGAGTAGTAGTAGTAGTAGAGGTGGTGTTGGTGGTGGCGGCGGGAGGTGAAGGGGGTCACACGTCAGCCAGAGACAGGTGAGAGGAGAGAAGAGATGCGAGGAGAGGAAGGAATATAGATGATGTCCACGCACAGCACAGGGTAGAAACAGAGGCTGGAAGGAGGTGGTGGTTGTGGTGAGGTGGTTGTGGTGGATGAAGTGATGTGGTGGTGGTGGAATGACCTCAAGAGACACAAAACAGCAAGATGAACATACATGGAGAACAGATGGGGGAGTCAGTCTCTACATGGGAGTCTCTAAGAGGTGGGGAGGAATCAGGTATTTACAAACGTATTAAAAATGAGGAAGTGATTGCTAAGGTGTGTTAGATGAAGAAGTGAATTATTCTTGCTGCTGGAAAAGAATTAACGGTATATACAGAGCACACCAGGCTTATATAGATTGAACTGAAAAGAAAGGAAATGGTGTCATTAAAAAAAAAAAAAAAAAAAAAAAATAGGTATCACAGTGACGACCGGGTAATGGTGAGGTGGCCGCCAGGTGAGGGGGAGGCGCCAGGTGAGTCAATCAGGTGAGGGGGGCGCCAGGTGAGTCAATCAGGTTACATGACCACCCTACCTCTGGAAGTCACTCTGCCTCTTCGACTACTGGGACTGGCCACCTGAGGAAGGAAACACAACACAGTTCACCACCATTCTGGACCATTACTCCAACTACACCACCATGAAATACACTTATTAAATCTGCTTTCAGAAATTCTTTAAAGGAAGTATTTTTTGCCTTCTCTGGCCTTAACACTTGGAAATATCTCTTTAAAGGAAATATTCTTTAAAGGAACTATTCTTAATACTTGGAAATATCTCTTTAAAGGAAATATTCTTGACACTCGGAAATATCTCTTTAAAGAAAATATTTTTTGCTTTCTGGCCTTGACACTCGGAAGGTATACTCAGTCTCCTCAACTTAGAACAAAGATATGATAAGACTATAGGATAGGAGTGGTGTTGAAGGTGGAAGTGCATGTATACTGGTGTAATAATTCTTACCTGGCCTGGTCTACGGGCTGGTCGTTGTGGTCTGGTGATGGCCCTGGTGGAGGTCTGTAGGCTGCTGGGTCTCCGTCGTGGTGGTTGAGGTTGTGGCTGTGAGCTGGTACCGCCGCGACCAGTCTGTGATACAGCAATGGTTGACTTGGGGGGTGAAGGTCGAGGTTTTGGATGAGGGATGATACTGCTTCTTGGAAGGCAGATACAGACTGGATTTGAGACACAGGCTGGATTTGAGGCACAGGCTGGAGTTGAGGTGCAGGCTGGAATTGTGGCACTGGCTGGATTTGTGGCACAGGCTGGATTTGTGGCACAGGCTGGATTTGTGACACAGGCTGGATTTGTGGCACTGGCTGGATTTGAGGCACAGGCTGAGTTTGTGGCACTGGCTGAGTTTGTGGCACTGGCTGAGTTTGTGGCACTGCTGAGTTTGTGGCACTGGCTGAGTTTGTGGCACTGGCTGAGTTTGTGGCACTGGCTGGAGTTGAGGCACAGGCTGGAGTTGAGGCACAGGCTGGAGTTGAGGCACAGGCTGGAGTTGAGGCACAGGCTGGAGTTGACGGACAGGCTGGAGTTGACGGACAGGCTGGAGTTGACGGACAGGCTGGAGTTGACGGACAGGCTGGAGTTGACGGACAGGCTGGGGTTGACGTACAGGCTGGGGTTGACGTACAGGCTGGAGTTTACGTACAGGCTGGGTTGACGTACAGGCTGGAGTTTACGTACAGGCTGAGGTGACGTACAGACTGGAGTCGAGGTACAGTAGATTCAATTTGTGGTAAAGAGAAGTCTGGTATAGGCTTCTGGGGCTGAAGGAAACCAGGTCTACCTTGAGACTGAGAGGTTACAGGTTGTGGTTGAAGGAACATGGGGACAGACTGTGAGGTGGGTGCAGCAGGGTGATGGAGGAATGCTGAGGCTGGGGACGGAAATTCGTTGAGTGCAGGGAGAGGGATGCCACCAACATTATGGTCAGAGAAGCCTGGGAATGAAGTAGGTCTTGGGGCAGCAATACTTGGCACCTCCAGCTGTGGCTTGGGTAGGCTCTTGGCAGGCTCAGGAGGCTGAAGGTGACAGAGAGGGGGATACTTAGCCAAGAAACACATTAAGGGGAAATTTGTGTGGTAAATCTGGAGTAACTGAATCCTCCAAACTCTTCCAAGCAACAGAACACCATTATTTTTGCTCTTCTGTCCTGTTTCCTTGCATACTTTAGAGGAATCAAGGCACTTCAATGTAACAAAAGCGAATTACCCCCCTTTAGGGAATAATACACGTTTGGTACAGGACATACATTAAAGTGCCTTGATTACTTCAAAGTATGCCTCAAAACATGACCAGATTAACAAAAATATTGGTGGTCTGTTGCTTGGAATAATATGGAGGAAATAATTGTTGTAGATTTAATAACTACTGTACCATCCCTTAACAACTACTACAAAACCAGGTTATTCATGAAATATGGAGCAAATTATTACACACCGATTCAAAGAAAACAGGAAAACTCACACCAATAACAAGTGTGGAAAACAACTTATAACGAGGGATTACTGTACACCCGAGCTCGTAAATTCGCGACCACGTACTTAGATGTTTATGCCATTTGAGCTGGTAACATTTATTTGGTGAGGAATCAGAGTAGGAGGAACATAGTAGAGTGACATGATACAATCTTTCACCGACAATGACTGACACCTTCCCCACACAGTGTTACCAGCTCAGATGACTATAATATAAACATTTAGAGGACGTGGTCGGTCGCGAATTTACGAGCTCGGGCGTACAGTACATTTCAATATAATAGGTTATTGATGTATTGCGTGACGTACTAACCTTGACTGCAGTGTTGAAAGTGGTGACGAGGTGGCAGCAGTCAGTGAAGGATGCACAGCAGTACTCGGGGAAGTAGCGATCCTTGGAGGCAAAGCTTGAGCATTTCTGTGTCACACCAAGATGGATGTAAGGAAGGAAGGAAGGAAGGAAGGGGAAGAGAGGTATGAGCCACTATATGAGATGGAGGGCTATATGCATCAACACTGCCACATGCTCCTTCATAAATAAACCGACTGTCATTTTTTATACTGATTTTGATCCTGTTATAAGTTGTGATGTACTTATTTTGATCCTACTGTATTATAAGTTGTGATGTACTTATTTGAATCCTATTTAAAGATGTGATTTTACGCAAAAAATTCTAAAAATGTACGAAAAATGACGGCCATTTTTTTTTTTTTTTTTTTTTTTTTTTTTTATGAGCATGACGATTGATGGTGTTGGCTGTGACCTGGTAACGTTACAATGATCCCCACTAAAGACACAATACATGTAGGGCCATTGTAC